>CAKNYM010044408.1:18094-55445 GCA_932195095.1 Andricus curvator | reverse complement strand
TTTGGCATCAACTGAAAACATTATCAGAAAAACCTGGCGTATTTTTGAATTAGGGTGACTTTATTGAACTTTTAAAATATTCGGGGGTGGCTGGGGTGAGTTCTACATGTGCTGAAGGGCTGGGACTGTATGTGTGCCCCTTTGGCATCAATTGAAATTATTATCAGCAAAAATTGGGCGGATTTTTGAATTAGGTTGGTTTTGTTGAATTTTAAAAATATTTAGGGGTAGTTTGGGTGGGTTTTATATCTGATAAGGGGTTGAAAGTGCTTTAGGAAGCTTTTAGGGTTGTACGCGACTATTTTCTGTCATAAAATATCAGCTTTCATGCATTTAAAAATAAAATTATTTTTCGTTATTGATTAATGCGTTAGGAACTTCAGACTCATTGTTTAAGGGATGGTAAAACATCCCCTAAAATTAAGTCAAAACATATTCTTGCTATGTACGCTTACTCCACTTATTGAAAAGTCGTTTCATGCCGTAGAAGATGAATAAAAATCTCTATTTATTTTAGTTACTAAGAAATGATGATTTACATATGTTATTTGGATGTTTAGGGTACAAAAACACCCCCAAAAACATGCTGTATATCCAAAGAATCGTTAATACTTCTAGTTCGTGGGTATGGATCTTTTGATTCGGTACGCCTGATCGTCAAAATATAAAAGTTTTAGTCAAATCTATCATAGCGTTTTTGAGAAAAAAAAACATTTTGCTAAAATAAGCATTTTTCCATTAAAATACATGAAGGGTCGGGGAACAAAAGGGCATAACCCACCAATTTTTCGAAATTGACGTTTACGCTTTTTTGGACTCCTCAAACAAACGCCGTTTCAAGGGTGTAAACTAAAAATTAAACAAAAAATTTTTTCATATTTTAAAAATTCATCAAAGTCAGTCCAGGTCCTAACCCGAGGGGTGTCGAGCGAACAAAAGGGCCTAACCCCACATTGCACCTTATGGAAAAACGATTTTTTCATTCGGTTTGTCTAGGTTCATTGCCACTATATAGGTATGTGGTGCCATTTAGCGTGATTAGGGTGTGTTAAAGGCTTTGGAGGAACTAATCGCGGTCGATATTATCGATTTTACATCATCTGTTGCAAGTGTTGATCGACAAGGAGAGCAAGATAAGTAAACATTGTTTGTTTTTTTGCTTCTAATTTTTTTTAGTGATAGAAATTCGAAAAATTTTAAACGGGCGTTTGTTGAGTAAAGTCGCACGGTCATTTTGATATTTTATCTAGGTGAGAAATTGGTGCAGTATGCCGCGGAAGCAAGCCGAGCGTCGCGAGATGCGACGTCAGGGCTTCGAGTACGTGGCGGCAAAGGGAAAACTCCTACGTGCGAAAAATCCTCCCGTTGTCGATGTCAGTAAAAAAAATCTTAATCGGACAATTTTAACGATGATGCATCTTTACGAAAAATCGTGGAAATACAGAAATATTGAAACGGGTATCATTCCGAAAATTCCCAAAAATTCTGATGAATAAAGAATAGTTTTGGCATCAATTTCTCTTAATCAATATCAATATTTTTTACATAAATCACGATAACATCTTCAAATGTTCATATTTTTGGTCAAAAATTTTACTGGATACTTTTGAAAAGGAGTACTTCAAGAAAAAAAATAGCATTCGAGTGAAAATCCTGCAAAACGAGCTCAACTGGAAATTTTGCTCTAAATGACTAAACTTCCACTTTGTTTAAAGTGATATTTCATGCCTAAAAATAAGTGCAATCCACTCGTGTTTAAGAGTGAAATATTACTCTGGAATAAGCGGATTTTCACTCATTTAGAGTGACATTTTCACTGAAGCTAGATTTGCAGGATTTTCACCCATATTGAGTGAATCTTTCACTCGAAAAAATTTAGATGGTGCCTGTTCTTTTCACTGTCGTCATTGTTTTGAAAAAATATTTTTCTACCAGCGTATAAAAATCGCGTGCATTTTTTGTTACTTTTAAAGGAAAAACCATCGCGGATTTTGACAAGATTCTTTTGATGCAAGTGACACCGAAAGAACTTTCCATGGAGAAAAAAAACGATCTCCGTCGAATGATTGAATTCATTCCGGTCGAGCATCGTCAATATTACAAAAATTTGTTGCAGTTGGAAAAATAAATGTGTCTGAATGATTTTTGTTGGGGTACATGATTTATATACCTATATCACTAAATAAGAACAACAGCTTAATGACAAAGTGATGGTAAAATTCAACATATTTTATTCAATTTTTTTTCAGTTTTGTTTTTACCATGATGTGTCTTGAGATAAGTATGATAATCTTTAAAAAAAAAAAAATATTCCAAAAATACAGTCCAATTCGATTATTTTTAACAATATAAAAATAGCGCAAATTCATTGTTTACCGAATATCTGAACCTTAATCACAAAATTCATTATTATTTTCAACAGCAATAACAATAAATGATAGCAAAATCAATAATAATTTAACGAAAATAAAGTATCACTCAATATAATAGATCATGCTCAGAAAAATATACTAGACAATAAATAATTAATTGTTCACAACTTAACAAAAACATATTTATTAAAAAATTATTATTGTATTTGCTAGAATTTATTCATAGAATTGCACCGCAAGTCAGGCGGCACCAAGCCGAGTGAATGCTTGTTGCTCGGGGTTAGGCCCTTTTGTTCGCCTGTACCCCCTTGGGTTAGGCCCGTGCTTAACTTTGATGTCTCATAAATCGAAAACTATTTGACGGATTCGCATGAAATTAAAAAGAACAACGTTCAAGAGTGGAGATTATCGATCACATATGTCCAATATATTTTTTTCGGTGATCTCGCAAAATACAAACGTTTTTCTGGCGTCCTGAAAAATTTGGAAAAACGGGGTTAGGCCCTTTTGTTCCCCGACCCTTCACATGTAAAAATCGAAACTTTGGACAAGTGTTTGTCTAAAAACTGTCCATCTTTCTGACATTTTTCTTTCGAATTTTTAGTTTGCTGGTTCGAAAATACAAGAAAAAATTTTTTTTAGAATTTTTTATCATAAGGCTTTTTTCTGTACATTTGGTGCGGGGTCCTTTACCTAGTACCCTTTCTGTATCTGTATCTTGACGTTGGACGCCGACCCATCCCCGTTCATATCTCCTAGCAAAATTATTCTTTCACCTTGGTCGCAAGTACTTACTGTATCATTTAAAGTGTCCCAGAAGGCGTCTTTGACTTCTCTCGGATCGCTATCAACTGGGGCGTAGCACGCTATGATGAATAATCTTCTGATTCCTACCTTCATTGTAGCCCACAACAATCTGGGAGATACAAAAGCATGATCTTTGAGATGCTGTCTTGCTTTTTCATTCATAATTAAATCGACCTCTTGACTACCGTGTGATTCACTACCTACTCCTGACCAGATTTCAAAACCGCCTTTGAACACCCCATTTTCTATGTTTCTACTTTCGCAACCCTTTTTCTTCGTCTCAGGTACACATAAAATATCTAGTTTCCTTACGTGCATAGTTTCTCGTAGTTCTCTTACCTTAAGATCATTCAATCCTCTAGCATTCCGAACATCCAGTCTCCATTCATCGCCTGAAACTCGACCTTTACGTTTACCGTGTGTATGCATTTCGTCAATCAAAGTTTCAGTCCATTCCGAGGCTACTTTATTGTTTTTATTATTCATTGTTTAGATTGTACACCCAACTACCACCTTTATGCGCGAATTTTGTTTTGCGAGTCGAAAATGATGTCCAAGTTAAGAAGTGATTCGTCGTATGGTGGAAAGTCTTGTTGTAACGTCAGCCCCACCAAAACTTCTGTTACTGGGGGGGGGGGGGGGGCAAGGAAAGGAAACCGAGAAAGTCGCAATTGGTTGATGTTTTATGCTCAGAAGGTCACCAGCCTTCAGCAGCGTTGTATTAGATAGGAGTTCATATGTTCCTATTTGCCAATTCCCGACCTACCTCTAGGCAAGGAACCAAAAACTCTTTTTTTTTTAGAAATCATATTTGATCGCAAGATTAATATAAATTGATATAAAGTACTCATCTGATAAATAGGCTTCAATATTTTCTATTTTCTTTCCAATTTTCAGGTTACACTTCAGTTACACGGTTAGAAATCATTTATGAAAATAATCAAACTTTAGAATTTTATATTATTTTTTTTTAATTTTGGGAGACAGGACCTGCTCCTTCAAAAGCACTTGCGAGACTGTGACTAATTTTGAGAACGAAGGGTAATACATTCTTTAATATTAGAAATCATTAAATAATCAGTTAAAAATGTTTGAAAATATAACATTTCTTCTAAAAAAGAATTGTTTCTTCTTTTCTACATGTAAAAATACATGTTTAATATTTCCCCTATTTTCTCCCTTTTTCGAGAAAAAATACCCTATTTCTACTTTTTTGAGCTCTTTTGGCGCTGTGATCCCTACACTATTGTCGGACAATCTACTTTGCATCAGATGCTTAAATTATTAAGACAACATTTATCATTTGTAATATCAAAAGTAGGCAGTCTGACAATTGTATATTATTTTTATTCTGCATTCTAGTTTCATAAACTTATCATTTATTGGCGTGTTAACATAAAAATATTGAAGCTTTCCTAATTAATTAAAATTATTTAGTTTTATTTGGCCATTAGGTTTTGCGTCACTAATTTTTCATTTCTCTCACAATTCATTCCAAAATAATTTCGATGTTTTTTTTAAGAATAATTTTTTTTTCCGAAATGCTGCATTATTAGTAATACATACATGTATTGTCGCACTAATAATTTATACATTTGTGTGTACGTTTATATCAGTGTTGGAAAAATTCCTACTAGCTGAATCGGCTGGGGCAAATGGTTTAAACAATTATTAAATATATTTGTCTTCTAGTTCTTATTTCGAAGTTTTCACACTAAACTTCCCAGCACTGATTTACATAAAAAAATCTGAAACCATAACATGTAACTATATTTTTGCTAGTTTATTGCTAGTTCGTCCATTGTTACGCGTTTAAATTGTATACTTGAGTGAATGAAAAATGTTTCAAATTGTTTGTTTGGTCTGTAAAACAAATTTTTATTTTTTATGAAATCGATTAAATATTTTGTAAATAGTTGTACATTTTTTTATGATTGTTTATTATTTTTAAGTTTGAAAGGTTTTTCAATATTTTTTGCATGGTTCGTTTTAAAAAAGCTGTAAATTCTACTCTTTCAAACTCATGCATAAACCAAGTTTGTTCTACAAATTCCAATCGTAAAAAACATTTCAATAGTTCAGAGTAATTTGTGATCATTTCTATCTTGACAAAGGAATATTCTTTTCAAATACCAATTAAAATGTTTAATAAATTTTGAGGTTGCGAGCGTGTTACTATATTTAGGAATATATCTTACTTGGCAGCGTTTTAAGTATTGTTTTAATCAAGGTTTCTGCACCAAAAGCAAAGTGCAGCGTATCTGCAGTACAGGGGATTGGTGGCAAAATTTCGAGCCGAGAAAGAGAGTAAAAACAGCAGTGGAGCAGAACTTTATTGCCCGGAGGATGCTCTCAGTGACAATGAGGATGGTGACAAATTTCAAAGATATTCTTCTCAGAATGGTGATTAATATTTTACGTTTCATTTTTATCATTTAAGAGTTTTTTTAAACTGGGAATTTTTAAGACCTGGAAAACATCGGTGGTTGACAGTGAATTTATTTTCTGACCGGAATTTTTTTTAACTACTAATTAATTTAAGTTAAATGTGTTAAAACGTTTAAAATTTGAAATAAAAAGCATTAGTAGTTGCAATATTCTCGTAATTTAAATCCTTGCACATTCAATCATTTAATATCTATTTAAACAATAAACATTGGATAGTATCAAATTGACAGTCTTAATAGTTGAGTAATTTAAAGTTTGAAGCCTTCAATATTGAACATCATTGAATTTTCCAATTTCAGAAAATGACCCCTTCAAGATTCTTCAAATTTATTTACTGAATTAAAATTATAATATATAAAGAAAAAATATATATCATAATTATAATATAAATTTATTATTGAATTAAAAGTGTTGAATAATTTTAGATTTAAACGTTCAAAAAAGTTTTTTTTCAAAATTAAATTAGCTGTGCATGCTCAAGTCGCAGAATCTTTTACGCAAGTTATAAGTTTTTTTAACAAGTATTTTAGACTACACGTATCTAAAACAATATCATGGTGTCCCAGACTCTAATGTCCGGACTTATATAGGTGTATACAAGTAAAAAAACAAAATAGAAAATCCCTTTTCCAAAAATCAGTTGAAGTTTTAGTTTTTTAGTTATAAAATATTTATGCTGGACCAATCAAGAGCGCCGTATAAACAGTCGTGTGTGCGTGAGTGGGATTCCAATGCGCCCCTGATTGGTCCAGCTTAAATATTTAATAACTAAAACACAAAAACTTCAACTGATTTTTGGAAAAGGAATTTTCTATTTATTTTATTTTTGATTCTAATATATCTTTCCATTCTCTTTGGAAATCCACCGGAAAATTTTAAAAATCCCAGTGTTTCTTTTCTTAATTTTTTAAAAAGTTGATACTAATATGGTGAATATATGCCATTAAAGTTTACCGTGTGCCAACGTCTTGGAAACGAGAAAGAATTTTTGTTTGAAAAATGAAAATTCACAATTTTTGTAAAAACAAGACGAGATATGAAAAAAGTAGATAAAGCAAAATTATTCCTTCCAAAATGTTCTACAAAAAAGTACCTTGACGTTTTTTTCTCTCTTGAGTTATTATTGAAATATTCGCTAAATGTGAATAAATTCAATTTTCTGGTACCCCGGATTCGTCATCAGCGACCAAAAAACCCTTAGGAAATGAACTTTCATGACGAATACGAAATTATTTGCTTCTACCAGTTTTTACACAGAACGTCGATTTCGAGCCTACCAGTTAACTGGTTAAATAATTATAAATTTTAATTTGATACTTATTAATTTTGGATTAAATCCATGAAAATTATAAAATTTTATATCAGATTCGAAGGAAAATTTTTGTATAGAAAGTGTTTAAATTAGAACAATTTTTAGATTGGAAAAATAAAAAAAAATTGTTTAAGGTAGTTGTGCCTAAAATTAAGTCTTTGGAAAAAAAGTTTTCTGTGATTTTAAGAATTGAAATGATATGAGTCATGATTTATGAAATAAAAATCATTCTTTTTTATGCAAAAAGAATTAAAATTAAGGAAAACAATTATTATAATAATAGTTTTTGTAATTTAATTTTTCTTACTGTCGCTTCTTACCAGTTTAAATAATATATGAATTTTAGTCAATCCTGACTTATTTTTTCGGGGGAAACATTTCTTACAACTCTACTGTTACCAATTTTGAAAATAAGTAAACAATCTTCAAATAAAGTTTATTGTTGAAAAAATATTTTCTTAACAAAATTGTTTCAACGATTTCAGACATAGAAAAATTTACATTCAAAATTGGAAACAATAAACTTGTAGACAATGTTTTTCCTGAAAGAATAAGTCATCATTATTGAAATTAAACCATTTTTCATAAAAAATAAATGTTTTTTCTAAGTTGAAATTTTTTTTATTAAAAGTAATTTTTTCTATTTGAAATGACATTGTCAGCAATACTATTTTTATTCTTAAAATCATAGAAAAACTATTTTTTTCAGAGATCTGATTTTTGGCACAACTACCTTGAATTCAAATCGTGCATAATTGTGGAATTTAAAAATTAAAGCGTTTTAATACTTGAACGATTACAAATTAAGGGCATTGAAAATAGAATGGACTAGGATTGAAATTTCGAGAATTAGACAATTAAAGCATCAAAGTCTGTCTTGCTCTTAACTTTAAATTGTTAAAAATTTGACAATTTCCAATGTAAAGTTTAAATATTTAAATTTAGTAGAAAACGTTCAAAATTGATTAATTTGAAATTGAAAATTTAGATGTGAGACAATCTCAATCGTTCAATCTTGTATAATTTGAAAATAAAAATTTGAATTGAGATGAAGAATTTTCAGTGCTTCTTTTTCAATCTGTCGAATTTTGATTATCTTGAATGTGAAGTTGTGCATTTTGGAATAAACTCGGCTTTAAAATGTTAATTAGAATTATTTTTCTGATTGACGATATTGAAATACAATGTTTTCTGTTTTGATGGCTTTTACTTTGAAACTGTACAAGTTTAAATGTTTTTAATTTGGAAATTGTCTAATTTTTAAAGATTCTGATTTGTACAATATTAAACATGTGAGATTGAATTTGTTCCATTTTGAATATTTAATTTTAAATTAAAAAAAAATTTCAAAGTAATTTAATTCATATTTAAGTTTAGAATTGTTTTTCATGAAATTCCTTAATTTATAAATTCTTTTTTGAATATTTCAAATTATAAATTGTGTAGTTTTAAAACCTTAAATTTTAAAATTGAAATAGTAAAGAAAAATTGTTGAATAGTCTTATTGACGATTTTATCAGCAATTATATAGTAATATTAACTTGCATTATTTAACACGTTTCAATTTTAAACGTATTTATTTTTTAATTGGTACAATTTAGAACTTAAAATGTTTTGCTTCTAAAAAGCCACCTTTTCATATTTTTGGGGACTCTGCCTATTTCTCAATTAAAATTGTTTTTCGTCTATTTATGGTATTTTCGAATTAATACAAAAATTCGGATGTATGTTTAAGAAGTATGTGATTGTGTTTTCTAGATCGCTTCAGAGAAGAAAGTAAAGAAGAGCGTAAAAGAAAAAGACGCAGTCGATGGGGCGATCCAGATAATAATATTTATATCCCCAGGGTGAATGATATTCCAGGACAACTTAATCAACCCGGAATTGTATTACCGAGTCAAGTTGGTCAGAATTCTGTAATAATTCCTGCAGTCAAAGTGCCACAACCCAAGGGAAAGAATCCAATGTTGACTACAATATCGAGGACCGATCCAGCCTTGATTCAATATGCAAGGCAAACTTATGGCACTTTGGACCTCAGTGAGGAACAGTGGAAAAAAGCTGAAGATCATTTTAAGGTTTGGTCTTTTTGAGAATTTTAGTTTAAAACGGTGATTTTTATTACAAGGTAAAAATTCAAATCAACTGATAAAGTTATCACTAGGGTGATCCAAAAAAAACTTTTTTTAAACTTCACGCACTTATTTTGTGTTATTTGATGAAAAAAAATGTTCTGATTTTTTGAGACCTTACCAAAAAATTTGGGTGTAAAAAAGGGTAAAAAATTCAATAAATCATTTAATTAAAAAAAGAATGGTAAATGTTGAACAGAGGTGATGTAAAATAATGGTATGAACAATCAGGGTGTCTTCTCGTCTAGAAAACCTGGAGTTGTCAGGGAATTTTTTTTAGTCAAGGAATTTTTTCGAGAGCGAGCTTAACATTTTTTTAAATTGTCATGAAATTAAGTAAACATTTTCTTCAGTTGTAGAAGTAGCTTTATATTACTGGATTTAACTGTTCTGTTGAAAATTCCTTTTTTTTTTGTTTACAGAAATTAATTTTTATAACTGTCAATTTAACTATTCTATTTTTGGTTGTTTTATCGTTTTAGTTCAAAATTCAAATATTTGGTTAAAAATTCATGTATTTTGTTGAAAATTTGTCCTTTTTGGTAGAAAATCAATCTTCTTGGTTGAAAATTCATTTTTTGTTTCTTGAAAATTCAACAGTTCTATTGAATTTTTTTTTCTGTTTTTACTAATAAATCTTTCTTCTTTTAAAACTCAACTCATGTTAAAAATTCGTCTTTTTGGTTGAATTACACTTTTTTATTTAACATTAAAATTTTGTTTGTTTGAAAATTCAAATAATTGGTTGAAAGTTAAACTCTTTTATTAAAAATTCATCTATTTTGTTAAAAATCCTTTTTTTTCGGTTCAAAATTTATTCTTTCAATTGAAAATTTAACTACTTAATCAAGTTAAATATTCCATCATTTTAGTTGAAAATTATTATTATTATTATCAACGGCCATGCCACGCTGAAAAAAACCAGTTCTCGTCAGATCACTGAAGTTAAGCAGCGTTGGGCGCGGTTAGTACTTGGATGGGTGACCATTCGAGAATACTGTGTGCTGTTGGCATATTATGGGTGTGGTGAGCCCAAACTTGCAGTTATTTATAACTACAAGAAAACTATCCACCTAGAAACACTACCCGAATCGGGTAGTGTCACGCCTACCCTGAAAGGGAAATGGCTTAATGGTATACATACATACATCTCTTTGTCTACAAATTAATTCTTTTCACTGAAAATTGAACTATGTAATTTTTGGGTAAAATGTTATCTTTTTTAGCGGAAAACGCAACTACTTTGTTGAACATTCCTTTTTTGTAGTTGAAAATTAATTTTTTTAACTGAAAATGTAACTATTCCATTTTTGGTTGAAAATTGATCTTTTATAGTTGAAATTTCAACTATTTGTTTGAAAATTGATATTTTTTATTCAAAAATTCAACTGTTTGGTTGAAAATTAATGCATTTTGTTGAAAATTTATCTTTTTTAGCTGAAAATTCAACTGTTTAGTTGAAAATTAATGTATTTTGTTGAAAATTCGTCTTTTTTGGTAGAAAATTAATCTTGGTTGAAAATATTCATCGTTCTGTTTGAAAATGTAACTAAATATTTTGTTGAAAATTCGTCATTTTGGTAGAAAATTAATCTTCTTGGTTGAAAGTTCATCTTTGTGTTCAACCATTTTTGGTTGAAAATTTATCTTTTTTATTTGAGAATTCAACTGTTTGGTTAAAAATTAATTTATTTTGTTGAAAACTCGTCGTTTTATTAGAAAATGAATTTGGTTGAAAATTCATATTTTTTGTTGAAAATCTAACAATTTTGTTTAAAATTATATTTTTTTTTTATTGAAAATTTAACTATCCCCGTTGAAAATTTAACTATTTTGTTGAATATTCGTTTTTTTACATTTGAAAATTATTTTTGTTATTGAAAATTTAACTAATCCAGTTAAATATACCATCATTTTAGTTGAAAATTTATCTCTTTTGTCGAAATTTAATTTTTTGAACTGAAAATTTAACAGTTTAATTTTTGGTTTGAAAATGTATCTTTCTTAGTTGAAAATTGATATATTTTGTTGAAAATTCGTCTTTTTTGTAGAAAATTAATCTTTTTGATTGTATATTCAACTGTATAGTTAAATATTCATCATTTTAGTTGAAAATTCATCTTTTGGGTTTAAAGTTGAACTATTTCAGTTGAAGATTGATCATTTTAGGTGTAAGTTCATCACTCTGGTTGAAAATTGACCTTTTTTTGAAAATTCGTTTTTTGTTAGTCAAAAATTAATTTTTTTAACTGAAAATTTAGCTATTTCATTTTAAGTTGAGAATCTATGATTCCATTTAAAATTCGTCCTTTTTGGTAGAAAGTTCACCTTTTGGGTTGAAAATTCATCTATTTTGTTGAAAATGCAATAGTTTTACTTGAAATGTAAATGTTTCGAAAATAAATTGAAAACCCGCTTTTCGAGAAAATCTGATTTGAAGTTGGAGAGTGTCATAGGTTCACGTGTTGTATATTTTGACTTCGAAGATAAAATTTACCCAATTCCTGTAATTTCAGGGACAAAAATGTATGTTACCAAATAGAGTGTAGATTGAAGTACGATTTCCTACGTAAATTAAAAATCTATATTTTAGATCCTTGGTCACTAAAACATGAATATCTCCTAAAATAAGATCGACAAAATAAGCTTTTTTCTTGCAGAATGTCTCAATTTATATTCTGAAATAACATTAGTTGCTTTCTTGCGCAGAAGTTTCACTGCGGCTTATTAAATCACAGACTTAAAACAGACCTGAATTAATACTAAACAATAAGAAAATCCACCTATTTTTCGTTTAAAGATAATTATTTTTCATTAAAAAGCCTACTATTCCATTTTGGTTCAAAATGCATTTTTTTTTGTCGAAAATTCAACTGTTTTGCTTCTTTTTGGATAGAAAATCCGTCCTTTTGGATTGAAAATTCATCTTTTGGTAGAAAAGTTGTATTTTTTGGTTTAAAATGAATTCTTTTTCATTAAAAAGTCTACTGTTATATTTTTGGTTTATAATTCATCTCTTTTGTTTAAAAATTGTACTGTTTGGTGAAAATGTCATTATTTTGTTGAAAATTCAACGATTTTGTTAAAAATTCATCTACTTCGGTTGTAAATTCATCTTTTTTGGTTGAAAGTTCATTATTTTCATTTGAAAAGTCTACTATTATATTTTTAGTTCAGAATTCATCATTTTTGGTTAAAAGTTCTATTATTCTATTATTAAAGTTCTATTATTTGCTAGCATTATTTTATTGAAAAGTAATTATTTTTGTCGAAAATTCAACTGTTTTGTTTAAACATTCGTCTTCGGCTAGAAAATCCGCCCTTTTGAATTGAAAATTCATCTTTCGGTAGCAAAGTATTCAATTTTGGTTGAAAGTTCATCTTCTCTCGTTGAAAATTAAGTTTTATTCTAAAAGACTCGTCTTTTTGGCTTGAAAATTCAACTATTTGGTTGAAAACGCAACTGTTTTGTTTAAAATTAATTTTGTTGGTTGAAAATACAACTATTTGGTTTAAAATGCAATATATTTCGACTTGAAATCTAAGGAATATGGTACCTGCATTTATGTTATGTAAAGAAATTGATTCCCATATTTTCTTGAAAAATCACCCTATTTCCCCTTATATATTTAACCGTGCAGTTATAAAATGTATAATTGTTTTTAAAATTGATGTAATAAAATAATTAGTATTGAATCATTATTATTTTTATAAACGCTTAAAATTCAACTGGGAAAAATGTAATCTTTGACCGGGAAAACAAGGAAATATCCCGGAATTTTTTTTTGAAGTTTGAATGACCACCCTGTGATCTTAAAAAAATGAAAACTTCGTTTTTTTACGATCCTACTTATCACCCGTTAAAATATTAAACCTGACATTTCAGATCAATCTTTTATACCAAAACTTGTTAAAAAAACGTGAGGAAGTGAAGCATTTAGAAGCTCAAGGAAAACACAAATATGAATACGACAGTGACGAAGAAACAGAGGGAGGAACTTGGGAGCATAAAATACGCTCCGCGGAAATGGAAGCTACGCAAATTTGGGCTGATGAATTAACTGCTCAGGCTGAGGGTAAACACCATATCGGTGACTTTTTACCTCCGGATGAATTAACAAAGTTCATGGAACAGTACAGCGCACTTAAGCAGGGAAAAGAACCCGATCTTAGCGATTATAAGGAATACAAGTTAAAAGAGGATAACATAGGTATTGCATTATTTATTTTGCAATTTTCTAATTTAATTTAAGTCTTGAGTTAAATTTATTTATATTTTTGCTTCATAATCTCAATTTTTATCTCCAGGGTTTCAAATGTTGCAAAAACTTGGATGGAGTGAGGGGCAAGGTCTCGGTAGCGAAGGTGGCGGTCGTGTTGAACCTGTAAATAAGTAAGTTCAATTCACGTTAGAGAAATCATTTAAACAAGTTATTTTATTTTCAGCGTGCACAGTCATCCCTGCGTTTCTCCTTTTTCCCCTGTTATCTAAAAACTTCTCTCTTGTGCCCTTTTCTCTTCAAATATAGGATATTTGAAAATACAATTGTTCCTTTAACATCTACAAAATTATTCTATTCAAAAATGGAATATGCTGCCGCCAGTAGTAAAATCTTTTTTAACCTAGAGAATTATCTGTTATAATTAATTTTACTTTTTTAAATTTGACTAATTTTAAACTAAACTATTTAGGATTAAAAAAAAACTTTGAGGTAAAATATTTTTTTCGTTGAATCTGTACAAATTAAATATTTTTGAAATGAACTATAATAAAGGACCGTATGTTCACATTAAAGATTCTTTAGTTCGATTTTGAATAACGATTGCCATTATGTTAGACATATTATAACATCTACTTTTTGGATTAGATCAAAATTCGAACAAGAATTTCAAGATCTACAATTTCTTTTAATGTCATTTTTCGATTAAATACAAATTTAATAAGTTCTAGAATTTAAACAATTTTCAGAAAGTACCAAAAACCATTTTTTAATAGTTCCGAAAACTTGAGCTTGCCTTTAGTACAGCTTTTAAATTCTTTTTTAAATATACATTCCATATAATATTTAATTGATTTAAAGATATCTCAGAATTTAAACAAACATCTTTCTCTTACTTGTACTTGAATAAAGGAACGTAAGCTTTTCTTTGAGACCAACACAAAAAAACGGTATTTTTTATTTAAAAATTTTTTAATTAAAATAATTTTTTATATAAAAATGTTTGATCTCTTCTTAGGGTTTAATTTGAAAGTGTTCATAGTTGAGTCTTTTAGTTTTACTTCGTACATTTAAAATCTTTTAAATAGATACTGTTTTCAATGCTTAGTCAATTTCAAATAATAAGCGTTTGAAATTAAACCATTTGATTTTGCAATATTAGAAAATCTGTAGACGTTCTAAATTAAACAATTTCTGAATGATAAATTGTGTAATATGTGACTAACAATATTTATGGAAACAGTATGAGCATTAATCATTTCTTAAATTATTGAACTCGTTTTAAAATTTCTTAGAACTCCTAATATTTAAAAATTTGATATGGATTTTTAAATAGTTTATGTTTTTATTGTTAGAAAATAAAAATCGAGAGACGCGTGCATTTTATTTAGACGTTTTTTTAAAGAAAATAAATTAAATTTATATTCATAGAATTTGAAATGATTTATAAATGTTTTAATGGATTTTTAAGATTTCAAGGTATTTTAAGGGGGCTTAACGAATTTCTAGAGAACTTTAGGGAATACATTACATTTTATTTCAAGGGATTTCTAGGGATTCGAACAGTTTCAAGGGATATGAAGGAATTCGACAAATTTCAAAGGATTTAATAAATTTAATAAATTTTTTTTAAAATTAATAAATTTAAGGAATAATTAAAATTTTTAAGAAGAAAATTAGAAACTCAATATTCACAAGTCAATCTGTGCAAACATTTTTTTTTTTTAAACAAAAAGGCTAAGAAATATTACATACATACATTGATTAGCAGTTCGAACTCGAAAGTTCATTGCCTCACTACCCGATTCGGGTAGTGTTTCTAGGTGGATATTTACTACCAATGTGGGCCCACCACACCCACGACGGGCCAACAGCACGCAGTATTCCTGAACGGTCACCCATCCAAGTACTAACCGCGCCCAACAATGCTTAACTTCAGTGATCTTACGAGAACTGGTGTTTTCAGCGTGGTATCGCCGTTGCCGGCTAAGAAATATTGTGAATCCAAAAATCAGTTATTTTGAAAAAACACATTCAAAAAGTTCAGTATATGCAAAAAAGAATTGCACAGAACTTTTTGAATGTGTTTTTTCAAAATAACTGATTTTTGGATTCACAATGTTTCTTAGCCATTTTATTTAAAAAAAAAAATGTTTGCACAGATTGACTTGTGTTATTACTACTTATTTTAATGGATTTTAACAAATTTCTAGAGATCTTTAAGGATTAACACGCGGTTCGCGCGCGTGCGTTTAGCGCTTGTGTAAAATATTTTAGGTATTCAAATTTAAACCACATATTTTTAGTTTGAGTGTGAGAGCATTGAAGAGTGTTGTTTTCAACTTAAATTCAAAGTATGAATTATAATATGGATGAAATAACAAGTCTTGTACATAAATATTTATTGATACTTATAAATATCACGATTTAATATTATGAATGAAGGAATTTTTAGAAGAGGAAATATTTTTCATTATGAGAACATTTTAAAACATATAAAAATGGTTTATTTACTTAATTTTATGTTTGCTCAGGCTTTTTTATATCGCCGTAAATATTTTTTCAACGACCTAATGATATCAAATTAAAAAAAAAAATTCTTTAATGGCAGAAATCATTAAAAAATCACTCAACATTATTTAAAAGATATACAATTTCTTATTAAAAGATTGTTCCTTTTTTCCAAATGTAAAAATAAATGTTTAATCTTTTCCCAATTTTTCCCATTGTTCGTGAAAAAATTAACCTATTTCTCCATTTTAGAAGTCGTTATTGCACTGTGAACCCTGTATTTTTGATGAAATTGTAATTTTTAATACTCTTTTTGACAGAGCAACAAATAGACTCGACAGTGCGGGGCTTGGATCAGAAAGACCAGATGGAATTTCAAGAGACGATGATGAATTTGATGCCTACCGGAAAAGAATGATGCTTGCTTATAGATTTAGACCAAATCCGCTCGTGAGTAGAAAATTAATCAGGGAAGAATACAAATTGAGAAGCAGTTTGATTTATTATTTTCTTTTTTACTTTTTCAGAACAATCCAAGAAGACCATACTATTGAGAAAAACTGAGAGTGTAATCACAACTCTAAATCACATAATTTTCTATCAGTGTGAGAGAAATCAGCGTTATTTTATATATGTAATTATGTACGGTAAATTAACTAATGTAATATCTTAAATTGTTGACGTAAGGAGAGATAAATTGTTGAATATAAAAACATTCGTATTTCTTTCGCTTGTTTTGTCCAGTTCAAAAGATTGTAGAATCTTCGTGAATCATTTTAACTTTGAAAGATGTATTTTTTAGGAACTTTGCTATCGAGATAATCGATTTTTGGTAAAATGTTGATCATTGTATTTAGGTTGTTATAAGTTCGAAAACTTGGTTTTCAATAAACTTGTATTTACAGAAATTTTCTTTGATTTTTGTTTATTTCATCATTTTTGTTCAAATTTAAATCTCATTCATTCGCAAAACTAAGACTTCATCTCGTGAAATTCAGATCGCGGACATCAAATGTTTTTAATTTCGCACTACCCTCTTTTGCGCATACATTTATTTCCATCTCCCTTTCTCCCCTCCTCCTCTCATTTCAGCAATATGCATTATCGTCTCAAGAAAAAATGCTAAAATAAACTCACTATTGGCTATAATTATTGTCACTGCTGTCATAAAACAGAAATAGTGCTATTAATATTTAACCTAATTATTGTAAACAAATTCTGAACTGTGTCATATTCTCATTGAAGAAATTTCTTTTCTACTACATCTTAAGATTTATGATTAGAGCCATAGTTAGTGACAAAACATTGGCATAAGTTGACAATTATTATTGTTATGCACATTTTTATAAACAAATTCTCAATTTTGCTTTATTCATAGCTATATTTATTATTATGATCAGTACTGATCGCAATTGTCTTCAAAGGTAGTTATAAACTTGAAGCACTACCAAACAATTCATTTGTATTGTTAATAATAATTTTTATAAACAAACGTCTCGATCGTCCATTGTCTCACAGAAGAAAAAATTGTTTTCTTTAAATATTGTTGGAATTAGCTTAATTGTGATACTTCATCTATAAAATTTATCAAGAATTAATACATGTGCTGTTATAAACAATTTACAAAAATTGATAAGTAAATATTTATTTATATATGTTTTCGGTCAGAGAATTTTCTCATTAAACTATTGTGGAATAGTTACAGCAAAAAAAATCTGCCCGCCTCGCAGGCACATTCTCATCGCGCGCTTCGCGCGCGGCTCGCTAGTTTGAGCGCTCCTAGGGCGCGCGACTGTTGGATATCGCGCTTCGCGCTCGATCATATATTTATCTCGCGCTTCGCGCTCGATTATATATTCACCTCGCGCTACGCGCTCGGGCGTATTTACATCGCGCTTTACGCTCGGCTCCTCTAGATTTCTGAACTTCGTGTACGGCTTCGATGAAAAGAAAAAGTTTGTTTGCGAATCTTATGAAATTATCGAAACCTCTAGATATTAAGTGATTGTTAAATTTGTTTTTATTTTAGACTGAAAAGGAACTTTATTTACTCAAGGTTCTATCGACCTTAAGGAACACATTCTCATCCAGACACTCGCGCTTCGCGCTCGATATTTGATTTGAAAATCATTTGAACCTTCAGTTCCACGCTCGGTTCTGTGCACCGTACGATAGAAACAAAAAAGTTTGAGCGCACTTACGGCGCGCGATTTGGTAAATACACTGAGCGCGCACTTTGTGCTTCGTGTTATATGTTCTTCATATACAAATTACTAAATTTGTATTTGATTTCAAATGAAAAATAATTATATAATTTAGGCGACAAATTTTATCAGTTAAAATTTTATTTTAGCTTGTGCCGTTTTTCAAAAAAGTTAATTTTTTTCATTTTGAATATATTCTTACAACAAAAATTGATTACAAGTTTGTGAACCTTTTTTTAATGCACAATTTCTGTTCATTTATCTGTTTTCGTACCTTGCATTGTTTTTTCAAAAATTTGATTTTTTTTACTGTCAATGTTATTTTCACGAATAAAACAAAAACTACGCATCCTATCGAAACATGATTCACAACGAATTTGTACCTCCTTCTTGGATGAACAAATTTTGTTTATGTTATTTTTTTCGTAGCTCCCGTTATTCGTCTACGATTTTTCTATTTTCAATGCTGTTTTTTACGAATAAAACAAAAACTACGCGTCATATCAAAAAGTGAGTCATTAGAAATTTGTAGATCTTTTTTAGGTGCACAATTCCGGTAAAATGATCTTTTCTCGTATCTTGCATAGTTTGACAGCAAAATGGAATTTTTGATTTTTCATTACTTTTTTGTCCGATAAAAATTTGAATCTTTTATTTGTCGAAAAATTCAAAAAACTGTTATCAAAATATTATAGGGTGTTCAAAAAGCAACGTTTTTCTCCTCCTGACTTTTTTTCATATCGTGCGTTTTTCGGCCTAAAATGTTCATTTTTGTTTGTTTTTTGGAATTTTGAAAATCCTATAACTCCAGTAATTTTTTTTTATCACGAAAAGTCATTAGGATATTTTGTTCGTCATTTTGCGTAATACTAATAACCGTACATAGAATTTTCAAATCTTCAAAAAAAGTGGTCTCAAAAATTTTCAAAATGTGCTCACTTTTTGAATTTTTATCCAAAATAGCTGGTTAACGAACTCGTTCTTTCTTTTTAGGCCATAAAAAAGTGTGCCAAAGTTTAATCACATCTGATCATTTTTTCGAAAGTTATCGTGGCTACAGACAGACAGACAGACACCTGGGTGAAAATCGTTTTTTCTGACTCAGGAGGTCTCAAAACGTGGAGATTTGATGAAAACCGACTATGTCAAATTTTACATAAAACCAATACCTTCTCATTAGAATGAGAATGTAAAAATGCTTTTTCATACGAAAATTATGTATGTCTAGCTAGTAGTATTCAGGGACAGCCGAAAATTTGAAAAAATCCCAGATAGCGACTAGTCAAATTTGAAAAATGATTAACTTCTCTGTTTTTCAAAGAAGGTCTTTCAAACCTTTTCACTAACAAAAATTATATGATATAATTTCGAAATGTTAAAAATTTTTATAATAATAATATTAATGAGAATTGCTTAGAATTTATTAATTATATTGAAAAGTCCTTTACATTTGAATTTGTAAATAATCGTACAATAGGGTGACAATGAAAATCACATTTTAAACATTTTTGCTGCTCCCTCCACCCTATTCGACATCTTTTGTCATAAAAAACACATCTTTTTTGTTTCGTTTTTAAACAAATTTTTAGATGTGCCGCCAGACATTGTAAATTAAAACTAATATTTTATAATATTAATTAAAATCTCGCGCTCGATAATGTATTTAACTCGCGCTTCGCGCTAGATAATGTATTTTTGCAACACCCATCTCAAAAGTTGACATTTTCATGCTTCTAAATTGTGCCTAAAGGATCTTATTTGAACAGACTGTGTGCGAACAATTTTCGCGCATGCGCAGTTTGAAGATGGATTACTTTAGGCACTGGTGAAAAAGCTGCACATGCGCACTTTCGAGATGAGGTACTTTAGACACTGGCATAGGTAACTTTAAACACTGGTGTTGGTATCTTCTGGAAATAAATTTAGATTTAACTTGAACATATCTTTTAATAATTGAAGTTTTGTTTTTAGGGATTCGTAGGGGGCGCCGGCCGGCGGCCCCCCCGGGCAAAAGAGCATAAATTCCAACATTTTTTTTAAATAATTTTTTTTCCCACACATTTTTTTGTTTCAAAATTATTTGTTGAAAATTTTTTTTCCAGAACATTTTTTTTCAAACATTTAAAGAAAATATTTGTTTTCAAACATTTTTTTTTTTAATTTTTGTTTCAAAAAAATTTTTTTACTCCACTCTATGCAATATAAAATTAGTATTTTTCATTACCTCCTCCTAAAAACTTTTTCGGACAAGCGTTGCGAAAAATAGCGTGTGATACACGTGCGCATAGGTGATTGGTAACTTGTGTGATTGCATCATTCGCCTGCGGCTCGAAGCAGTCGTCTACGTTTTCGCACTCGCTCCGGCATATGCTGAAAATTTCACACTCGCACAAAATCACCTATTTTGCGCACTTGGATCACAAATAAATATATTTTTATAACAAGAGTTGAAACAAATTTGTAGTTCTTTTTTGGTTGAAAACTTTTTGTCTTTTCATTTTTCTTCGTCTCTTGTGTCGTTTTTCCAAAAGTTTAATTTTTAATCTTGTTTTTTTTTGGGTGAACAACTTTCGTCTATTAATATTTTTTCGTACCTTGTTTCGTTTGCCAAAAAATTTAATTTTTTATCTAATGTTATTTTTTACGATTAAAACAAAAACTACGCGTACTATCAAATAATTATTCATGACAAATTTGTAGCTCTTTTTTGGATGAGCATCTTTTGTCAATTCATTTTTTTCATAGTTTGTGTCGTTTGTCCAAAAATTAATTTTGTAATTCTTTCATGTTGTTTTTTACGAACAAAACAAAAATCACGCATTCTATTAAAAAATAATTATAATTATTTTTTGACTTTTTTTTTAAATTGAAAAAAATGGTCGGAAAAGTAAGAAATACGATTCATTTGTTTTAATAGGAGCACAATTTTTGCGAATATAACTTCCAAAATATTTAAAACTGAAATATTAAAAAAAAAGTAACCACCTTTTCTTATTTTTCCAATACTTAAGACGGGTAAAAGTGGGATATTTTTTCACCTAAGTTAATTCATGTTTTTTTCAAATTCTCATAGGTATTCTCGTCCTCTTTCGAAATCCATTGGATAATTTATTACAAGATTGAAATTAACACAACTGCAGCGGTTTTGGTGAAAATATTCAAAGTCAATTTACTCAAAAACCCAATTGCTTTTTTTATTGATTTTCTTAGGTTCGTCCTAATGTAAATCTAATTAATTTAATGTTTTTTTTTAATTTGGTTTTTATTTTATTTTTTCATTAAAATTAATTATTAAATGATATTCTGCCCTGTGCCCGGGCCTAAAAAATCACGAAAATTTACATTTTTTGCCAAAACGATACAAGATACGACAGAAGTCGAAGGTACACAATTGTTTGTCCACAAAAGTTCTAGAAAAATATCTCTGGACACTTTCTTCTATCCCAAGACGTTATTTTCGAGAATTTTGCGAAAATATGTATAAAATCCTTTGAAATTTATTTTTTCACAATAATAAAATTTTGTGGTGTCATAAAAAACAAAAAGAACATAATTTAGCAGTTTCAACATAATTCATGTTAAAAAAAATCTAACAGGATTTTATACGAATTTTCGTAAAAATCTCGAAAATAACGACAGATAGAAAGACGTTTCAAGGAATATACTTATATACAAGAATATACTTCTTACATTAGGACGAATCTAGAAAAAAATTGAAAAAACGGTGTTTTTCAGTAAATCGAATTTTAATGTTTTCAAAAAAAGCTGCTGATTTGTTATCATTATTATTTATTATTATTATTTATTTATCAATTTTGAAATTATCTAACGGTTTCCAAAAGAGAGCAAGATATTCAATTAGAATCAGGAAGAAAAATATGAATAACTGAAGGGTCTTGGGGCATAAGGGCGTAAGTGCCAAAACTCGAATTCTAGAATTTATTGCTTTATTGTATCATAGAACAGGCAAAAAGAAGTAGTCACTTAAAAAAAATACCTAACGTAGATTTTGACCCACTTCTAAATCGAACTGGACGGGGTAAATGATTCCGTGATTTGAAAATGAACTGCCTGCCCGATTTGACATGAATTCGGTTTTCGAATAACTGGTTTAGAGTTGTTAAAATTCGACGGTTTATATTACTATTTTGATACCGGCTAGTTGATTAATAAAAAGGCCTAAGTGGTCGGTGTACTACCCGACCCTCTCCTATGTTTTGGAATTTGATGTTGCATCTGATAAAAAATGAACGCAAGTGATTAATCTCGTATTTTAAGTTTCACAGAAATTTTCATTTCACGAGTACCAATTTGAAGAGTAGAATTTTCATTTGCTTATGTGATTTTTACAAATATGAAGGAACAATTTTCTAGATTTGACGATAAGTTGAATGGAAGATATTAAAATGATGATTTTGCTTGAAACCCCTTTAAATTGGAAGATAGTTTTTTACTAATTCATTAAAATAGCTTCAACGAATTCGTTTTGACTATGGTAATTGATCAAAGTATTCTTCATCATATAGATATAACAAATTTGTAGACATTTTATCATAATGATATAAATTTCAAAGCATTTCACATGAATTAATTTTTTTCCTAGGATTTCAAAGATTTTCAAATATTTCTTGGGATTTCACAGGACTTCAAAAAGTCCTTGCGGGTTTAAAGAATTTTCTTGTATTTCGGAAGGTTTGGAAGGATTCCATATAGGATTTATAAGATTGTAGGATATTTTAAAAGGTTAAAGGGATTTCAGAAAATTTCCAACATTTCCAAATATTTCAAAGGATTTTAAAGGAATTTAAAGGGATATAACATTGGCAATGAATTCAATAATTTTAGGGGATTTTACAGGCTCTTAAAAAGATATTTCAATGAATTTCCCAGGATTTCACCAGACTTCAAATATTTAAGGGATTTCAAGGTAAAAGATTTGAAAAGATTTTTAAATTATTTCAATGTATTCCCCAAAATGTTACAATTTTAGAAATATTTTAGAATATTTAAAATGATTACAAAGAATTTTAATTAGATTTTAATAATTTAAAGGGCTTTCAAAGGATTTGAAATATTTTAGAGTATTTTAAAAGGTGGTCGTGGCTGCGTGTACCGAAATTTTCGTACGAATAGTGGGCTTTTATCAGTACGTGTAGATACTCCCTTAAAAGATTCCAAGAAATTTTCAATAGATTTCAACGGATTTTAGGGTATTTTTTAAAGATTTCAAGGGATTTTCAAGATATTTAAAGAACGACAAGAAGGTTCCAAGGATTTTAATGGATTTAAAAAAAATTGTTCTTCAGGTTTTGAAGAATTTCCTAAAATTTTAGAATATATGGAATGATTTTATAAGATCTTTAATGTTTCAGGATATTTTAAAAGGATTTCAATGGATTTTATCAGATTTCCCAGAAGTTTACTCATTTAAAGGAGGTTTAAAGGATCGCAAGGTATTTTTAAAAAATTTCCAGGATTTCAGGGCATATAATTACATTTCATGGAATTTCACATATCTCATGTATCCTGTATTTCTTATTTTAGCCATATTTTCTACATTGGAATTTAATTATATAGATTAATTTTAATAAAACATCAATTTTTTCATATTTTTATATTTATTTATTATGCTTATATGTTAGCAATCATTTTTATGTCGCAAAAAATTATATGAGAAGTAAAATATTACTTTAAGTTTCTTCAAAATAATTGTTTAATTCAAAAATAAGGGGAATGTCGATTATTTTTCTGTTTTCAACTAATTTTATAAGTTGCAAATAACTTTTGTGTGATCAGATGAAAAGGTCATACAAAAAAATGTTATCATTGTAAAGAATATTGTTAGTCTGGACCAACCTATAAGTCAAGTATTTCACATGAAAGATGCTTTAATGAGATGAAAAAATATAAGATTAATAAGATTCTTTTTATCTGAGATTTGGCACATTGGCCATTTGGTTAATGGCAATAATATATAAAAAGGAGTTCTACACAATATGTTTATGCAGTTTTGAGACAAAAATCTTTTTTCGCGTTATATTGTTTCAAATATGTTTGAAAATGGCAATTTTTTCACTTTTGGGTTAGGATATCTGGAAACCTTGACTTACAACAAAAATTTGGGAAACGGATTCGTTTTCAGGACATCAAAATCCTTCGGGGTCACCAAAAAAAGTTAATTTTTGTCGGCCAGTGTTATTAATCAATATAAATGTGGAAATCAAACTTTTAAGACATGAAAGTAATAAAAAAGTGTTTTGTTACCGGAAGACATAAAAACTCGAGTTTTTAATTTTCACCCATATGGTCAAAAAGGACATTCTCATTTATGTACCAATTTTCGATTATGGAGCGCGAGATCACGTTTTCTGTTGCTTGTTTTATTTCCAAATTTAACCTCGTTATTATAATGATCAAAAGATTACAAATATTTATTTTTTCGGGGATTATCTCAGCTTATAAATTAGAGCATTATTATAATGTTTAACTTAAAAAAAAGAGAACCAGAACAAAGTCGTTCTGTAACTTTTTTTAACTCCTCATTTACTATTTTTTATTTAACTATCGAGTTATCTGCTATCATTCTTCCAAGTTTCATTTGTAGTTATTAAATATTACATGTCATTAATTATGCCTTAGCAGAGTTAACTTTGCGTTAGATCAACAAAATAAAATAAATGTTACCTCTGCCGAAGCTTTAAGTAAACTTCATTACACTATGTTATTCAATAATTGAGTATATTTTTCCTCTATGTAAATTTTTAAAATATCATTTTTAAGTGGTATTTTTAGACGAATATGCGCAGCAAAAAGAAGACTTATATGTATTTTTTTTGTTCTCCATTTTATACTGTAACTTTTGATTCTGAAAATATCCGTAAAAATATCCGCAAAGTTCACTTTGAAGGTCAAAAGTTAAAAAAAATACTGTTTAAAAATAAAAATGAAGAAAGAAGCACTAGGGGACAGGGGATAGCGTGTTTTTTAAAGGGCTACCCGAACCCTTTCCAGTAGCCGTGTATTCTTCATTATGTCCTTTATATTCACACCGAGAGGGAAAAGGGGGTCATGTAAGGGAAAGTGTGTTTTTTAAACGGGCGATATTAGAAAAATTGTAGTCGAAAGTTAAAACGCACCCCTAATTGGGATTTCTCATTTTTGGTCGTTGATAACTCTCTTAAAATGCAAGAAAATTCAAATTAAGAGTAGTGGTTCAAATGTGAAATTTGATCAAAAATTTGATGGTTATAATGATAATTTAATGATAATTAAAGCTGTTTTCAAAAATAAGAATTTTTAAAGCTATAATTTCGAAAATCACACTTTTTCTACAAAAAGGTACCATTTTCTGTATATTTAATAAAAGTGGATGGGTCCAACAAGGTTTTGAAGCTGATATATTGCACTTTAAGGGGAAAAATACTATTGGAGAAAAATGAAAATGAATGTTTTTTAAGAGAGTTTGAATTTGGGGTAGTTTTAGAGTAGGAAAAGAAGCATAATTCCATAATTTATGAATAAGAATATTGTTTATTATTACTTTATCATTAGATATTAATGTTAAATTAAAAGTATACGTTTTTCTAAATTCATACTCTTTTTATATTATAAACCACATTGCAATAAAACACTTTATTCGTACATTTGGTGGAAAATTGAAAAGTTAAACGAAAATAATTAAATTTATATAAAATTCTGGTGATTTTGAATTATTTTGAGGTATTCGAGGGAATTTTGAATTGGTTTGAACGGTCTGAAAAGAATTAAGTCTGCCGCGGCTCATGTCATGATGAAGCGAGGGGGGGGGGGGGTATCCAAAGGAACTTTAGAGTGGTTAAAAATTTGTAAAATAAACTGATGGTAGTGAATCACATGGTAGTCAAGGGGTCGGTTTAATTATGAATGAAAAAGCAAGACAGCATCTCAAAGATCATTATTTTATATCGCCCAGATTGTTGTGGGCTAGAATGAAGGTAGGAATCAGAAGATGATTTATCATAGCGTGCTACGCCCCAGTTGATAGCGATCCGAGAGAAGTCAAAGACGCCTTCTGGGACACTTTAAATGATACAAGAAGTACTTGAGATCAAGGTGAAAGAATAATTCTGCTAGGAGATATGAACGGATGGGTCGGCGTCCAACGTCAGGATACAGATATAGAAAGGGTGATAGGTAAGTTTGGGGATCCAACAAGAAAAAATTATAACGGGGAAAAATTAGTTAGCTTATGCTTAGAAAAGGGCCTATTTATTACAAATACATGGTTTCGACATAAAATGATCCACACGTACACCTGGTGTAAAGGAAATAACCGCAGTGTAATTGACTTCGTTACTGCGGATAAAAGACTAAGAGAACTAGTCAAAGATACAAGAGTTATGAGGGGTTCCGAATGCAATACTGATCATTACCTTCTAGTCTGCAAAATAAACTTAGGGCGGGGATAGAGAAGAAAGAGAACAAAAAAAAAAACGAAACAAACGCGAATCAATATTGAAAATTTACAGAATCCGGAAGTGCGCATAGATTTTCAGAATAAGATAAACGACCGCATAGATAAAGCAACTTGGGAGGTGCTTAGAAGCAAGAAAGATATAGATAGCGCCTGGACTATGTTACGGGATATCATTGTTAAAACTGCGATTGAAGTATGTGGTACGGCGGTTGTAGGTAGAAAATCTGGTGATGCATGGTGGAATGATGAAATTAAGGCAGCCCGATAAGAAAAGAAAGAAGCATGCGAGAGAACGTTAAACATCACAGGTCTTAGCGATGAGGAGAGAAGTAAACTTGAAAATGATTACCGACACAAAAAGAGGAAAGTTAAAATACTATTCAAGGAAAGTAAAGATAAAATCAGAACAGAAGAAGAGAAGAAATTACAAAATGACTTTGAAGGAACCATGAAACTATTATTTAAAGAGATGAAGGGAAGTAAAAGTACAGAGTTTGTCAGCATGAGAAACAGCAAAGGTGAAATGCTATATGATACAGACGGGATAGTAGACGCTTTAAAAGACTCTTTTAAAGAATTATTAGGAGGTGAAGATATAGGGCAACCCGGTAAGAAGAGAATTCAAAAAAATTCAGAATCTGAATTCCCATCAATACGTCAATCTTCCTTCATCGAAAGTTCCACCAACGAGTAGAAAAAAAAAGCAAAACCTATTCCTTTTAATAGACTTGGAAAAATTTAATGGAAGTGTATTGGGAGGAATTAAAAAATAGAGGAATGCAAAAGAAAGAATAGAAAGAAAGAGAATAATGTCACTTTGAAGACGCAAAAGCTAGTCTTTTTAATCCACTCAGAAAAATTTAATGGCGGAAGCGTATTGGAAGGAATTAAAAGTGGAGAAATGTCAAAGGAAGAATAGAAAGGAAATTATGTGAACATTTTTTTATTAATCTATCGAACAGAAACATATTTTGACTGATTTCATCTGAAATCTGTCTTGGAACACGCACTACTGCTGTGCAAATTTGCATGGATTGCACAGCCACACAAAAAAAGTATAAGGAGTCAAAAAACGATCTACATAACATTGTAGTAATATTGGTCCAGCATAGTCGAAATCCAAATTTTTTTAATTTTCTGCTTACCATTTTTTTAGTTTGACTCTGAATTTTTGGTTTAGGTTAAATTTTTGCAACTTGACTGCTAAACATCTGAAATCGTTTTTAGGGTTTAGGAGAGGAGAGGAGATGTTTAGTGGACAACTTGCAAAAATTTAACCTAAACCATAAATTCAAAGTCAAATACAGAAAAAGGGGTAAGCTAGGGTTACCATCTGGGTCGGGTGAAAAACTAGGACGCTCAAAGATTTTCAAGCGATCCCTTAAAAAAAAAAAAAAAAAAAAAAAGGTCATCAAGACAAAAATGTACCAGATATCCTTAACAAAAGTATGGGAAATGGTATAAATAATAATGTACTATCATTGTAATTATTGTTCTTTAATAATTAAATTATCTATTTAATAATATAATTATAATTTTTTATCATTAAATTGATAAATTATTGCATTTGTAAAGAGATACATGTACACTGAAGAATTGTGCAGGTGTAGAAAGTACTCAATCGCTAATATTTAGCTTTGCTACCGATATTGTAACATGCATACTATCACGCTCGTTAATGCCGCCACAAAAAACTATATACTATACACTAGCGTTTTTCGCGCACAATTCACATACTAAATTCAGAATTTGGATAGCGCGCGCATTTGTAAAAAGTCGCGTTCAGTATTATGCTGAAACATAAACTGCGATTGTAGAAAAATAAAAATATAAAATATTTGCTGTCAAAAATCTTGGTTTCGTAAAAAACCAGGACATTTTGCCTATTTTCAAGAAAAAACCAGGACACCAGGACAGACCTCGAAAAAAGAGGACATGTCCCGAAAAAGCAGGACGGCAGAAAACGGTATAAATCAAGGATGAAAAGTTCAGACAATATAAAATATTATTATTAAAATCACTCCACCGTTATGGTAGACAAAAAAATTGAAATTTCCAAACTTATATTCCACAAAAACGAATAGAAACTATGCAAGTGCAGATATTTTGTGGACAGATTAGAAGGAATTAAAATAATCGAAAATGAAGCATGTTAGAATGAAATTAAAAATAACCATGACAAAAAAAATTGAAATTTCCAAACTTATGTTGCACACGGAGAAATAGAAACCATGTAAGCGTACACATTTTGTGGACGGATTAGAAAGAATTAAATTAATCTAAAATACCTTTATCCGAAGAGACGTAAGAAGCCATAGAAATACGAGAGCTTGTATGAAAAAATGTATGGACGTGAAGGAAGCTAGAGTAGTATGCCAGGACAGAAAAGTGTGGCGACAAATAGTTTGTAAACAGAGTGACAATAGAGTGAATGACGCCTGAAAAAAGACATTGGATACTAATGGGCTCAAGGGGGGAATCACACATAAAAATTTGGTGAGGCTCTTCACTTGGGGTGATCGCTAGAGAGACTGATTAGCAACCTGGGTCGGAGCAGTGTTGCGGAACAAACGTGTCATTTAAATAAATAACACGAGAATTTTAGATCAATCTAACAAATCTATACCCCCAACCCCACATTACTCCTTTCATCACCGAGCAAGTCACGCCTATCCCGAAAGGGAAATGGCCTAATGGTATAATAATAATAATAGTCGACAAAATTAGTGCAAAATTATGCTTACTTCTCTACTCCAAAAGTAGCCCAAATTCACACTCTCTTAAAAAATATACATTTTTCTCCAAAAATGTTTTTTTCCCCTTAAAGTACAATATATCAGCTTCAAAACCTTGTTGGATCCCATCCACTTCTATGAACTATAAAAAAAATGGTACCTTTTTATAGCAAAAAGTGACTTTTTCAAAATTGTACCTTTGAAAATTCTTAGTTTTCAAAAAGTTTTAATTCTTACTAAAAATTTATTATCACCATCAAATTTCTGATAAAATTTCACATTTAAAACACTACTTTTAATTTAAATTTGCTTGCATTTGAAGATAATTATCAACAATCAAAAATGCAATCGTAAACGCATTTCTCTCAAGTTTTTACCTCGAAAATTATATTTTTGGGGGTTTTAATGGTCATATCCGTAATCACGGCATTAAAATACATGTATGTGATATTTAAAACAAATATCGTAACATATGTAAATTAGGGAATAAAAAACACCAAGGTTAATCTTCAGGGGGATCTATCTTTTTATCTTATCGGTACTTTTTTTTTATTTGGACAATTTGTACAGGCGTATGTTAAAAAATTCTTAAACACACTGAACTGAATTATATGAAACTAAAATTAACTGGGAAGCATCAACTAAAAAAATTATTACAAAAAACCTTTGAACACGCCGAAGGGATAAAACTAAATTTAAAGTAGAAAATAAGGATAATAATAAGCTTCTAAACTATAACTTAAAAAAAATACTTTCAGTAAATGTAGGGAATCTTTTTCGGAAAAAACGACCTATATTAAAATGCTCTATGGCCAAAAAATAAATCGGCTAGGTCGACTTGAACTCTAAGCACTAATATCGGAAACAGCCCTATTCAAATGTATATTTACAAGTCCCTTATTCAGCATTTCGAACTGCTCGTCACACTTATTAACTTCAAAAGTAATCTCAAATGATAGATATGAAAAAACAACATTTTTATTAAACTATTTTTCTTCATCCCCTAGCCGAAAGTACGTCTTTCGGGACGCATTTCTGTCCGGGAACAGTGGGTTTTGCGGCCTGCTAGAGTTAACACGATCTTTGATTGGCTGCAAGATTTTTGTGGCTCGCTGACGTAGCAACCTGACGTAGCAACGCTCAGTATTGTGTTATTGTGTACTTAGCCTCTGAAAAATATTTATCTTGACAGGTGAAGGGAAAAAAGAGACCGTCGGTGTGTTCAACCTCAAAACCGAACGATTAGTGTCGTTGCGATTTTTGTGTATAAAAAGACGGCACAAGACCTCAAAAATGCTTCTTCCTCATCTGGCGGACGAGGAAGAAGTATTAAGAAAAAATATGTGTTTTTAATACCCGCCCCGACCAGCAAAACCTCGGCTACGCCTCGGCTTTGCAAAAGTCGGGCGGGCGACCGAATCCCATGCATCCGCTCAGCTGACCCGAGAGCAGCAGCGGCGCTACGCGAGGTGGCGCGCGTGCTGATGCAGGCCACGAAAGAAAAAGCAGCCGACAACGCATTTTATTAATTAACATTAATTATTAAACGTACTTTCGGCTGGGGATGAAGAAAAATAGTATACGACACATGGCCAGAAATATTGGATGCCCTGGTGTGCGTGATATGAGGCCTCGGCTTCGCCTCGGCCTTCATATCACACACGCCCGGAAATCCAACTTTCTGGCCTTGGGTCGTAATATACTATTAGTGAATTTTACCTACTTGAATAAAAACAAGACATGCGAAAAAACCGGCAAGTATCTACATGAATTTTAATATCTTATTTATTTATGTTAATCTTTTTCGTTAAAAAAAAACTTAAATTGATGCTTTAGAGAATGAGAAATACTATTTTGGCAGGTCTGTAATGTAATAATTTATTATTCATATTATTATCATGTTGGTGCACTTATTTTTATATTATTTAAAGACAATGTGATAGGTCCCCAAAGGTTTTTTCTCATATTTTAATACTCGAGAGCATCTTTTCAAGTTGTTTTTTAAAACAAAAACTATTATTTATCAAACTGATTCAATAAATCCTGCAATAATTAATAAGCTACTTTTAATACAATATACTTTTATTCTTAAATTTTCTACTATTCATACATGGCTGTATTTTGTGATTTCACAATTGATTACCTTTAACATAAATAAATAAAATAATTAAATTCATGTTTATGGATCACTTTCACTTGAAAAAGCAGAATATGCACACCTTACTTAACATATTTATTGCAAAGTTTCATCGAAATGGATCAAATGCTTGCGAATGATTTTGGCTGCAGAGTGCAGGTACAGTGCAGGTGCTAGAAATCGTTAAAAAAATACTAAAAACGAAAATTTATTATTATAAATCAATGTCTTTCAGATTCATTAAAAATATTTTTACAGTATCGTAACACGTTTCTAAAAAATATCCAGCTTTCATTTGGTATAAAAGTGTGCAAGCTGTACCTTGGTCTCCATTACAAAAATATTGTTTTTAATTATTTTTCCTCAACGGATGCAATGTTAATTTATTTTTTTCTGACTGATGTGTAAAATCGTAAAATGAGATATAATTGTCAAAGTATTTGAATCATTAGAATAACATTATAGCTTTTAGATTACTTTTTGCTTAGCCGCGCTTTTTTAAAATTCGATTACAGAGCATTTCTTCAATTTTAAATTAATATCTTCCAAACTTACACAATATTTGTAGTTTCGTGGGTTCTATATATATACCAAGTTTCAAAATATCTAATGAATTGATTGAGATATTCCACTTACACTGTTAAAAATCATTGATGTTGCAGATAATTCCCGGTAGCAATTTTTTCTGATCTTATTCGCATTTTTTTCATCATGGCAGATTTCTTTTTATTTGATACTTACACAAATAAAAATTACTTCTTATAAAAAAAATCTTCTTTTTGAATTCATCTCTTGAATAATTCGATTTGAACTAACTTAATATAAGACGAAGGAGCTGCTCGCATTCAGCAAGAGGGAAATGTAATGTACAACGCAGCCTGTGGTTCACGTCGCACTAGATGGTTTAATTTTGATCATAGAACATTACAGTATAGGTCATTCAAAAAAATATAGGTTCTACAAAATTTAATAGAAGCATTTTTCATAAAATATATAGTTTAGAAGCTATAAATATAAAATTACAAAGTTATAATTTTTTAAATCGCAAAAACGCCACTTCAAGTGGCTTAGGTAGAAAAATTATTATTTTGTATGACTTTAATTACCTAGGTATAATGTATGCATGTCCCTTGAATGTGTTCATACAAGATTTTGGAATATTTAATAGATTGTAGTCAGTTAATTTTCGTTTCAATAGCGCTAAGTCTGTATCTCGAGACCGCCATCTTTGACGCCATTTTTCTAAGGGTTCCGAAATTTTAAAACCCAAAAAATCATCATATTCTTTATCAGGAGATCGAAAGCTTTCTATTAAAATAAAAAATAGCTACTAGAATGCGATTGATCACTTTTTCTATTTTTAAGCCTATTCTTGAGGGAGTCTGTACCACCAGAATTCGACGTTTACCCAAATTATTAATCTATTTGAGCAAACAAGTTTCATAGTTGTAAAGTATTCATCGTTCATAAGAATGATGATGTCACTGCTGAAGGTTTTCTTAAAACTCTTTGAAAATTATGTTATAATTGAGCCAGATTTAATAACTCACCCGATGCTCTAAATCGCTAAAATTATTAGCCCCCAGGTCTCAATAAATGGAAATTTTCAAATTCGCAACATTAATTCACGGAGATTTTTTTCTATTTTACGTTTTCTTTGTTTGATGATCAGTTTTATTATTAAAAATTTTAAACTGAAAATTTTTTTCCCTGAAAATCAATAATTGAAGGGTAGCACTGATAGTGCTAGCATATCATTGATAAATTTTTTGGAAGGAACAAAGTGTTTAGAGCGTAAAATGGCTCAGATGTGCATTTGTTTATTTTTGTTCAGAAAATAAAACATTACTTTGGAATTTTTTAAATGGTATAACTAAGTATTGTTGCAACGAAATCTTTTGGTTGAAAATTGACGAAAATTTGTATTTGTTTATAAAATTTATTTAAATAAGGAACAAATATTGTCTTCCCATAGTCTCCAATAAGGTCCTTTCTGAGTAACTGGCAGTTGATTTCGTAAAAATAAGCAATATCCATTTGTTGACAAGTAGTTAAGTTGTGAATTTGTTCACAAAATTGTTTATAAAATAAACAATTATTGTTTGTTAATGAAGTATTATAAGTGAAGAATTTTTCCAAGTAATTTAAAATTGAATAGTTGTGCAAGTAGTGGTGACGAACGATACAAAAATTCAACAGAGCTGCACAGCGCTCGCATTGTGTGGGATCGACCAGGTTTCTTGACGATTGGCGAACACGGGTGAGTGCAACAAGCAGCGAGGGAATGGCTAGTGGAGGGGAAAAATCACCACAGGAAAAAAGGAAAAGGGAAGAGGGGAATGAAGATTTAGAGGGGGGGCGGGGAAATAAGAAAAGGATAAAAGGAAAAACGCCGGAAAGACAGAAGGGTGAGGGGAACTTGCTCATGACGATTCAAGCAATGTTTACAGGATTTAGAGAGGAGACATGTGGAATGCTGGAGGATATGAAGAGGAAGGGGTGATGGGAGCTCAAGGTGGAGTTACAAAAAAAAACGAAAGAAATGGGAAGAGTAGGAAGAATTATGCAAAGGTGAAAAGGGGAAAGTTTGGGAAAAATGAAAAAATAGGAAAAGGGAGATGAATGCAATAGAAGAGAGAGTGAGTAAATCAGAAGTAAGCACTGAGCAAAGAAGGACTGAGGTAATAGTTAGCCAGGACGCTACACAGAAAGGAGAAGAAAATGGCTAATTGAGCGGGGGGCATGCGCGGAAAGAAGGAAAGGTAGCAGGGTAATAATAGGGAGAGATAGAATTTGGGTAAACGGATGATCGTCGGGGCTTACAAAATGATAAAAGGGCTAAAGACAAATACAGGAGGAGCGAAAGGAGAAGAGAGACTCGTGAGTGTGACGTTCTGGAATGTCTCAGGATTGAAAAACAAGGATGAGGGGTTTTTGAGGGAATTGACAAAATGGGACTTAATAATGATGAGCAAAACTTGGGCGGATGAGAAAGATTGGAAAGGCATAGAAAGATTGTTACCGGAAGCATACGTGTGGAAGATGCAAGCAGCGAGGAAGGATCACGTGAGAGAGGAATGGGTGGCACGGTGTTAGGGGTAAGAAAAGAAGTGGTGCCAGAGGAAGAAAATTGAGAGTATATGGAAGAAGAGGACAGAACAATGGTGAGGAGGATAAAAGTAGGAAAAGAGGTTGTGGACGTTGTATGCGTGTACAGGAGAAGAGAAGGATAGGGAGAATGGAAAACAATAAGGAAATGGACAAAGTAAAAGGAGAAGGGGTTGATGCTGATGGGGGTGGAGGGGCTGAATGCGTGGACTGGGGAACAAGGAGGAGAGGTGTGGGATACAGAAAAAGAGGGCTTCATAAGAAACTCGAAAGGCGGGATGGTTTATTCCTAACGGCAGTACCAGAGGGGAGGAATAAGGGGAATTTACGTACGCGGGTATAGGGGACACCATAATAAACTACATTCTGGCAGAAGAAAGAATGAGGAAGCTGACGGTTAGAATGGAAATGGGCAATGAGATAGGCTCAGAGCACTTTTCGGTGATCGCGACATTGAAACGTGGAGGTCCCAAGCGCGGTAGGGGGAAGAAGGAAAAAAAGGGAAAAGGAAATTGAAAATGGGTAGGTGGGCGGAGGAAAAGTTAAGAGAATTTAGAGAAAAAATAGAAAACGAGGATATAGGGAGTATGGAAGAGGAAGGAGTAGACACGCTGCTAGAAAAACTTAAAGAAGTGATTGATAAGGTGAGTGAAGAAGTGTGACCAATAGAAGGAGAGGGGTAAGGAGAGGCTGGTGGAACGATGAATGCAGGGAAAGTAAAGATAGGATGAAGCAGAATGTGATAAAATTTAGGAAAGGGGAAATGGACAAAGAGGAACTCAACAGGAGAAAGAGAAATCACGAAAGAATGATAAGGGGAAAAAGACAGAAGGAAAAAGAAAGGTAAATGGAAGAGGTAGAGAAAGCGGTGAGGAAAGGGAGGGAGTGGGAAGTGAAAAACAGGGAAAGAGGGGGAAGGAAGTGCATCAATGACAGTGCTCCCAACGCGGGCACCTTGCACTACTGCGCATGCGATGCATAAGGCAATTTATTGGCTGCCGTTCGCGCGCTTATTTGAAACGTTAAAAAATACAATTTTTTTTATTTATTATTTATAATCAAAAATAATTATATTTCAACATGTTCAAGCGGTACGTGGATGGTTTCTAACATTTTCTGAGCATGAGGCTGAAAAATAAAATGAGACTTCAGTAAATAAACATGCAATTTTTTATTTACTGAATACTCATTTGCTCATTATGCGCATAATTAGAATATAACCTTGATAGCGAATGAACGCAAGCCACGAATCTCAAACATTTAACTTCGAATAAGTTTCTAATGCACGAGTAAATATTTCCCAGGTATAAACACCGTGATCTGACAATCAACTCATAATCAGGAAATGAAGTTGTTAAAAAATATCATTATTGATAGTGACATTCATTTCATGTCACATGCAATCCTCACAACCGTGGCACATTCCAAGGATATCGATATTTCCGGCCAGTACGTTATCCACACAATGTCCTGTGCAAGATATGTACAATTTTGGCAATGCAATCTAGTATTTCTGGAATGCATAATTATTAAAATCTGTAGAATGCCTGAAAACATAAAGATTCACAAGAATCAGTTTGGAAAATATTCACTTTATACAAATCTCGAAAATTCGGTTTCTTTCGAATTTTATCTCTGTATATTTATAAAAAAATTATTACAACAAGCCATTTACATATTGAATAACAGCCTGCTCACAATAAAAAACAAGTCATTTTCTGAAAATTTTAGAATTGGCTGTTAATATATCTATAACCTCTAAATTGCGAAGTTTGGAGAACGCACTTTTCAGTATGAGTATAATGGAAAAATCAGATTTAACGACAAAAAACAATGAAATTAATATATACCGCGTTGGTTTACATAATATACATGAGAATAGATTGTAATCTGGCACAAATATTTGAGAAATTGTTGACTTTTGTTAAAGCGTCACTTATTATTGCGCTATAGTTTTCACACACTGACAGCCATGATAGAATTTACCTGGAATTGACTTTAGAGTGACTCTACTATTATTGTAAATTATAATGTTATACTTTGCACAAAATCTCCGAAAAATACCTAATATTATTAAATGATAAGTTATTTTAGTTATACGATTGAATATAAATATATAATTGGCAGTAGGTATATCTGAATTACCAGGAATATACCAAATGATAGAATTGACATATCTGCATAACATCCTTGGCATATAAAATTAGGACATTATATATATTATATCCTCAGGATATTCTGAGATATACTTGGGACATTCCAGGAATATCGATATTTTCTCCCTGTACGATATCATTCGCGATATTCCTAGGATGTGCCCAGGATATCCTGAAAGATAAATGGAATATCCCCTCGATATTCCATGGTGTGAGGGAATAAATGTAAATGAAGAAAAAAAAACATAAACACAACTATCAGCAAGTAATGTCTTTATTAAAACAAGATATTACATAATCAACCAATTATGACTGAAACAAATACAAAGATCTTGAAATCACAATCATGATAGTTTGAAATTAGAAATACAAAGATTTTAAATAAAAGCGTGTTTAAAATAACAAGGATCGGTACTAGAGAAATGCTTTAAAGTTATCCTTTTTCGTTACATATTGATTTAAAGTAGTCGTTTTATTCAAATGCACGTTTTATTTTCCATGCTGATAATGATCGGAATTAGAAGGTCCGGCCTCATAGAAGCTTTCATGGTATGGAGGGGGCAAGGATGAACTTGGAAGAGGATGGTAATGAGGACTAGAATTGGCATCAAAATAATAACGGTTAGGATCGTAGACTTCAGGGAGTGGAGGGAGTTGAGGTGAACTTGGTTGTGCATGACGTAGAGGACTATTTAGGTCATGTTGATAATGGTCAGCAGCGTAGCTTTCATGGATTGGAAGGAGTGTAGGTGAA
>CAKNYM010044408.1:0-10640 GCA_932195095.1 Andricus curvator | reverse complement strand
CACACTCACACACATACACACTTAATTTGAAGAAAGGAAAACTTAATGGCATCCCTGAAGATCCTGAGCTCGTTGCCAGAAGCGCTATACGACATCTTTGCGCTGGAGAGACTTATACATACCTGGGCGTGCCATAGAGCCGCATTCAGGACGTGACATCTATGAAGGATACTCTCCGATGCAGATACAAACGTCTCATCCGACGAACATGGTCTTCCGAACTGTCGGCGAGGAACAAAGTATCTGCAACGAACATGCTTGACGTCCCCGTGGTACTCTATTCATTTGGAGTAGTTCCATGGACGAAGGACGAACTCATATCCGTCGATATCGGGTACCAAAAGGTTATGCACATGAACAAAAGCATGCACCTTAAGTCTTCTGTTCCACGACCTTACATATCACGCCGTCAAGCGGTCGCGGAATACTGAATCTTGAGTGTCTTCACAACAGGATTATTCTGGTCACAGCACATATAGTCGCAAATGGACAAGATCCTCCTCTTAAAATGGTCAGGAAACACGAAGAAGTGGGCAAAGGGGCGTTTCTATACAAAGCAGCGGACGAGGCTGCTGAAACACTTGGCCTTGACTTCAATATCAGGGGTGAGAAAAATGCATCAAATCTTATCCATCTTGAATACTCACTCCTGAAGGCCCGGATCAAGAAAGCACAGGAGAAAAACTTCCGCAAACAGCTTCAAGACGGTGTCATTTCCACGCTAGCATGCCGTCGCCACATTTTGAGCCAATACATTCCCGATGATAGCTGCAGAGAATCTCATGCACACCCCGAGCATCGAGAACACATACTATCTAGTTGTCCAACTCATGCGGGAACGACCTACATCCAAAGGCACAATGCGGCACTAAGAGTGCTTTATTACCATCTCTGTCACTCTTACGGCATTAGCCCAAATACCTCTCCGCTAAACGCTCCTAGAGAAATAGAGTCAATTGTCGAAAATGAGAAGTGCCGCATATACTGGAACTTCATATTCTCGACAATCGTTTCTGTTGTGCACTCGAGGCCTGACATAGTTCTCCATGACTTCGAGAAACGAACCATGTTCGTTATCGAATTTTCGGCACTAGCTGACAAAAACGTCACAGCCAAGGAGAAAGTAAAGAAAGAGAGGTATAAAGACCTTATAAGGGAGTTTCGACGGTTATACCCGTAATATTCTGTTAAGCTAATCGTCTTGATCATCGGCGCTCTACGAGGTGCCAAGGCTTCACTGGGTAATAGCCTGAAAAGTATCCCTGCGTGCCAACAAAATGCTGAGACACTTGCGGGGGAAATGCAGAAGGCGGTCGTCCTTGGGTCGCTCCGTGTCCTCAGGGTGCACGAGACTTTTGCCGGATCATCGTATTGAATTCGTCGCAGACTGTAACCACTTATCTCACGGTCGTAAGATGTGGTTACAGGTGAAATTTTACTGCGATTTCGGTGGGAGCGGGTGCAATTTTTCAGATTAGCGCCCACTCCCGGCGAAATCCTGCGGTTGTCCTTATGACAAACTTTTAACTATGTATATAAAGATTGATATGATATTGAATTAGAGATGAACTCATTGCGCACTTAGTACGTTATTGGTTCTATTTTATTAGTCTTTCTATACCAACTACAGGGAATTTTCAATGAAATATTACAAATAAGAATTCAATTATTGGAAAAATTGAACTAGCTGTTTTTTTTGTTTAAATTTGTTCTCGGGTGAACCCGGTTTTCCACCGTATCCACCGACTAAGTCATGTGACTGATGAGATGAGGATGTTATAAGTTATTGGAATAAGATGTTTAAAATCATTTGCGATGATGTTGTAGGTAAAAAATTGGGAGCAAGGTGTAGTTTGTAGTTTGTCTTTACCGCTGTTATCCTTACACAGCGGCCGGGAGTGTTGGAGGTGACAACAGTCGTATCTGGATGCTTTCTTAGAGCTACCATGTATCACTCCACAGGTTGTTAGTCGCTTGCTTCCTTGATGGTCTAGGAAGTTTCTTACAATGCGACAGGTGTTTAATAAAACCGCCTTCTGAGCTGATGCCAGTACACTACTGACTCCTAAATGTTCAAGATGTTCAGTGCATCTTGCGTGCACATTGCCTGTGCCCGAAATCACAAAAGGATGAATAGATGCATGTTTCACATTCCTCCATACTGTCTTTACTTCATTCCTTAGCTCGCTATACTTATGAACCTTGGTCGTACAGGTTGCCTGCAAATTTCGGTTGAGTGGACAAGCAATGTCGATGATGTAGACTCTTCCACCTTTTTTTTCTCGCATCACGATGTCGGGTCGATTGGCTCGAATGTAATGATCCATCTGAATAGTCATATCCCAATATAAGATGTAATCTCCGTTTTCTAAAACGGACATTGGAATGTATCGATAGAAAGGCATCCATTCTATTAAGAGTCCCAGGTTTAGGGAAAGTTGTTGATGTATACTGCTTGCCACATCATTATGTCCGTGCGTATATTATCTTTGAGCCATTACGCGATAACCATCAATAATGTGCTCGATGGATTTGTTGGTACCACCACACAATCGGCAACGGTCAACCACGTCTTGATGTAACACATGTTTGCGATAATTTCTGGTGCTGACAACCCTGTCCTGAATCGCAATGACGAATCCTTCCGTTTCCGGATACAGGACGCCCTTTCTCAGCCAAATATTGGATGACCCACTACCCACTTCACGTTGATCTAACGTTTTGGGGTGCTCGCCGTGGATGACTTTCTGTCTTCATTGGATTTCTAATTTCTCTATGGTTTCTGCCCTGATATTCAAGGCCTCCTCTGAGGACAAATTAAAGGCGCTTTAGTCAAGATCCGCTTTACAGATGGTGTTGTGAAGCATAACATCTCGCTTGCTGTTAAAATAGTCTCGCAACTGTATAACTTGTGACTCACACAGTTTTCGGATATCTACAACGCCCCTACCCCCTCTATGTCGTGTTAGAACTACTCTTTCAATCGCCGAATTACTGTGGTGCATTCAGTGCTTCGTCATTTCTACGCGGATGATTCTGTTTAATCGTTCGAGGTCGGTGTTCGATCATTTGATGAGCCCAAAGGGCTACGTGAGGACAGGGATGGCATAGGTGTTGATTGCCCTTATCTTATTTGCCGAGTTAAGATAACTCTTCAGAACCAATCTGAGTCTTGTCGTTGAGGCAGTCGTTAAGCTTTTCTTTAGTATCGTATGCTGAATACCCTTAGATTCGAGAATACCCAGTTGTTTATATGACTTGCCCTCAGCCATTGCATCAATGTCATTCTCGAAATCGTTCTCTAGCTCTGCGGTCCCTAATTCTTCTCTGGTTAAATGCACTGTTCTGCATTTATGTATCTAGTTCGAACTCCATGTGGATATCATTGGAAAACTGCTTTGTGACATCGATCACTTCCTGCAGTTTCTGGTCCGAACTAGCGTATAGCTTCAGATCATCCATGTATAGAAGATGGGTCACGTGATGACCATCCTCGTTATCATGTATTCGGAACCCATGAGACATGCTATATAGTATTTTGCTCAGTGGGTTCAACGCTAAACAGAACCACAATGCACTGAAGGAGTCTCCTTAAAATATACCCGTTTTAATGCGTATTGATCTAGTTATTCTTGGTTGTCCATGATCAAAATACTTGATTCTTGTACCCCAAAGCATCATCGCATGACTTAGGAAGTCAATGATGCGTGGGCAAATTATGTATATTTTTAAAACTTCAAGCAAATAGTCATGTGGTACAGAAGGAAACTCTTGCTTGTAGTCAATGTATGCCGTGTGCAAGTGTCTTTGGTGTTCACGAGCTTGCGTCATGGCAACAGCGTCTATGGTGACTAGATCTTTACTGCCTCGCGAGTTTTTACAACATCCTTTTTGTTATTCTGTAAGGATGTCATTCTCGTCGCAGTGAGAATATACCTTATCTGATATGATAGCTGTAAGACATTTATATATTGTTGGAAGACAGTCTATCGGTCGAAATTCAGATGGATTTTGAGCGTCTGGGTTCTTAGGCAACATATACGTGGTACCCTGTATCATAAAGCCTGGCATCAGATCTGGGTGTTACTTGCCCTTTTCAAAACCTCTGAAACATCTAAAGCTGTGATGTTGGTCAGCTCCATTTCAGGGTTATTGTTAGCTTTTGCCTTCTCTAGTTGGAACCACGCAGCGTCTTAATTGGTTCTGTTTGTACTATTGTCAATGTTTGACAATAGCCAGTCATGTCTTCCAGTTGAGGGTCTTCGGTGTCTTGCTGGTTATTTTGCTTTAGACTCAGTTCACGATAAAACCTTTCATCTGCCTGAAAGTTTCGATTTTGTTCCCTTCTTGCACTACTTTTCTTGTACCGACGCAGTCTAGCAGTAAGAATATCAAGTCTCTGCTGTTGGGAGTCTATAATCTCATCCAATATTGCTGGTGTTAATGTCTCGATGTACCGAGGGTGGATGATTTTAGCAACATGGTGTATCAGCTTTCTGGTTCGATTTCCTTTCTTATTTTGAGTTAGTCGACCTAATTTGCACCTTACTTTGCTGACATCCATATCAAACCTGATCTTCCATGGTGGATCACGCTTCCTTCCTGCGGCAAAGACTGCATTTATAGGCCTAGTTCTGCGGCCCAACGTTCTAGCGGTTGCCATAGTTGCACAGTATACAAGAGTTTGCACCTCTAACGCAGTTTGTGTTGCGTTTAAATGCATAGGTGAAACCTTGCTGTTCAGGTTTTCTATTAGTGCACGCACATCATTTGTGATGTTCATCTTGGGCAGTGAATGCCTTTGTGTTGGTTCTACATGTCTGAACTCTAGTAAAGCATGACGAAAATTCCTTTCAAGGTGCTGTAGTTTTTCTGGGACTTCGCTGTTCAAATCATCGTTTATCATGTCCGGATGTGGTTCTAGTGAATCCGGTGCTTGATGTTCATTATCCCTAGCACCTATGCCTTCAGCTTCAATCAAGTCTTCGTTTTCCACATCTTCCAAGGGAAGTTCATCAATAGGAAGCTACTGTTCCACTTTCATTGCGATGGCAGCTATTTCAACAGCCGAAACAATCTGTTTACAGATATAGAGCGTTTTTGATCTGCTGGATTCTGCTCATTTATTCTTGTGGCTAGTTCTGGATACTTAAGTAAGAAGAATCGATGATGTTCTCTCCTTACACATTGCCCACTTTTCTTTGCCAAAAAATAAAAGCGCATTACATCTCTGTTCATATGGTATGCCCATTTTAATCGCCCTCTTGGCTGTTGAACCTCTGCTTCTGGCTCTGGTGCCGGTTCGTGTGACGCAGCTTCCTCTAACTGATATTCATCGCCGTCGTTTTTCCACGCCAAATCAACCTGTTATTCAATCTCCATTGCTCGATCTTCTCAGATGTGTAGATTAGTCCTGATGTCCTCCACCTTAGCGATAAGATCTCTCAGTTTGACTTTCTCTATTTGCGGATACTTTGCAGCAAATTTCGTTCTAAAATTGTGTCATTTTTCGCATGAGGTTTCTAACTTCGCACTTTCATAATAGAGCCGCACCAATTCCTCATTCATTGTGGTATCCCACTTGATGCTCTCACGGTATTTCTGTTGAGTTGGTTGGCTGAAAATAGCTAACGCTAACCAAAGCATGCTGTGGCCGCCAGCGGTGTCTCCAGGTTCGCCCCGACGATCCTCGGGAAGCGACAAGCGTTTCAAAAATGTCAAAAAAATCTCCATTATAATTTATGGGTTTTGATGTTCCTCTTAGTCACTTTCCTCTTCGTTCTTTGCCTGTCTGGAATGGGAAACCCTGTCAGTCACAATGCTACAGCCAACATAGCCGTCAAATTCATGAAAGGAAAGCTCAAGCCCTACCGCGACGACAACGCGAGAACACCTCCAGTAGGGAGAACAAATTTGGTACGCAGAACACCTTCAGTAGGTGGAACACCTTCGGTAGGGAGAACACGGTAGGGAGAAATTGTTATTATTATACTGTTCAGCCAAATCCCTTTCGGGGTAAGCGTGATTCACTTGTTTCTAACCGGGGATCGGGAATTTTATATGAGAAAAGTGAAAAAGGGAAGTGTACGAGGTGATATAAGGGGTCTAGGGGTGTATAGATTTTTAGATTAATCTAAAATTCCCGTGTTGTTTATCTAAACAACACGGTTGTTCCTCAACACTGCTCTGACCCAAGTCGATATTCAATGTCTCTAGTAATTACCCCAGACGAAAGAACTTCTCTCACTTCACTAACAATCTTGATTATGCATTTCTTATGACCTATTTGTGGCCACACTTTTCCATACATTTTCTCATGCAAGCTCTTGTGATTTTGTGGCTTTTTATATATTCTCGTTTTAGGGTCTCGTTCATACATTCCGACCGGTAGGTATTCATTTGTTCATAACACAGCCACACAAAAAAACATCTTTTTTCGGGTCTGGAGGTCAGACCATGTTTACTATATGGTTTTGGGGTCGCTGAATCCGAATCCGAGGTCCAAAAAACCCCAGCACGTCAGGGTTCTGACATAGCCTCAAAACACCTCAGCAAAAATCTTTTTCCGGGTCTGGGGGTCAGACTATGTTTACTATATGTTTTTGGGGTCGCTGAAAAAATCGTCTCTTTTTCACGTCCCTGACGTGCTGGAGTTTTTTACATAACGGATTTGGATTCAGCGACCCCAACACCATATAGTAAACATGGTCTGACCTCCAGACTCGGAAACAGATTTTTTTTTGTGTGGCTGTGTAATCTGAGTTTACCACAGGTTCATTTTGCCACAAAATCCCTAAATTCTAAACAGGGATCTTTTGGACACTAGATGGAAATGCGCTTTAAAAATCTTAACCTCTTCAATCAATTTTAAATCTGTCATTTATGCCAACTCAAATTCCCTTCTAGTCTTTGCTTTAACAGTGGCTTTCAACTCTAGTTTCTGTTTGGAAACTTTTGGTGATTTTTGGTGATTTTATCGCTTCTGGGTGGCTACCATTAACTTTCCCTAGATATGCTTGTTTCGTCAGTCGTTCTCCTTTCATGCTCTCAACATGTCTAAACTATCTCAACAAATTTTTTCACTCTGATCAAACAGTGTCTCCTCCACACCACATTCTTTGAGAATCCTCTCATAACGCAATTTGTCCATGAGCGTTTTACCGCCCGGATTGCGCAGGTATTGCAGGCCCACCGCATTGATTTTACTCTGATCCTTTCCTTGGTAGGTCCGGGTCTCGCTACCGTGCATCATAGTGAGTGCAAGCACAGAATTATATATCGCAATTTTTGCTCTATTTGTAAAATTTTTATTTCTGGCTATCGCTTGTACCCTGCCGCTAACCTTTCTATCCTCGTTTATACGCCTGTCTATCTCTCCGTCATTAGTCAATAGACTACCAAGATACTCGTACTTATCAACTTGATCTGCCCTCTCACCGTGTAGGGCAATGTTGCATACTGTTTTTTCACTCTTTCCTTCAAATACCATAATTTTTGTTACATTCAGGTTATTTTTAAGGCCCATGTTCTTCATGCTAGTATTCAGTCTTCTCAACATTATTTGTAAGCCTTTGATTAACTCTGCCATAAAAACCTTATCATCTGCGAACACTAAACGCACGCACCTACACTGTCGCGAGATCAAAACCTTTTTTGTCGAGGAGGGCCATTCTTAGGCAACTATCCATGAATATATTATACAGCCCAAAGGACGTAACGCATCCTTGTATAATACCAAGTTATAATAACAAGTTATTCAGTTGCCCATTCACTCTTATACTCACTTTGCTACCTGCATATATCGTTTTGATTGTTTTTGGGAGCCATTCATTAACTCCGCACTCTTTCAGGACTTTTCAAATCTTAGTTCAATTCACCTCATCAAACGCTTTCTTCAGCTCAATAAATGCATGAAAAACTGTTTTGTTTACTCTCAAACTTTTTTCTATGATTTGTCTTCAGCTAAATATCTGATCCCCACATGATCTTTCTGGCATAAATCCACATTGGACTTTTCAGATATTTTCCTCTGTTATTTCAGCAGAAATGCAATCTATACCAGCAGCCTTACCATTCTTTAAGTTCCTAATGAAAATAATGTAATGTAATGCTTCTAACCTTAGAGACACTAATTCTTTCAACTGGGGTTTCCGAAGTATCATCTTCTATGCCATAGTTCTGCTGCTTCATTAGCTTTACCTTCCAATAACTTCTTATAATGGCCTCTATGACTGTATTTACTTTATCCGCATCATATACAATTTCACCCTTGCTATTCCTAATTCCGACTGTGTTTCATTTTCTTCTCTTCTTTTGCTTTAATTTTATCCTTGCTTTCCTCAACTAGTATTTTTACTTTTCTGCCTTTGTCTCTATAATCATTTTATAGTAAAATCTTCTCACAGTCTCTAAGGCCTGTAATGTTTAACTTTCTTAGATACCAGTCATTATTCCTACAACCGCAGTACCACACACTTCAGTCGCACTCCTAGCATTGATTTCCCAGAGCATAGTCCATGCGCCCTCTATATCGATATCTTTATTGCGCATTAGCGCCTTTTAAGTTACTCTATCTACGCGCTCGTATATCTTGTTCTGAAATGCGTAAATACATATTCTTAAAAGAATTCACAGAAACTAGAAGTATGAATAGTACTTCCAGTTTCTGTGAATTTTTTACCTTAATTCGCATCTGTTTCTCTTACTAGCTCTCTCAGTCTCTCATCTGCAATAACAAAGTCAACCCTAGTGTGGTTATCGCCTCTGCACCTGGTGTGCAAGTGGATAATTTTATGCCTATACCAAGTATTTGAAATAAAAAAGCCCTTTCCTTAGCATAAGCTAACCAATCTGTCTCTGTTACCATTTGTTTTAAGATCTCCAAAATTACGTAGCACCATTTCCGTACCCTCGCGTTGGACTTTAACCTATCCGTTCATATCACCTAGTAGAATGATTCTTTCCCCATGATCGCATGTGCCTATAGTATCATTTAAAGTATCCCAGAAAGCATCTTTTGCCCTACTCCTTTCACCATAAACTGGAACATAACACGCTATGATGAATAGTCTTCTGAGTTGAATATGAAAATATTCAACTCGAGTGGAAAGGGTGGATCAACCACCCCCACACAACAATAACAACAACTGTCAAATTCTACGAGGGTGGCTGCAGTGGATGTCTGCTGTCGCCAGGGACTAAGAAGAGGAGATTTTCCTGGCGCATGCGTATTCCCGCACGGGCAAGAGCGCTCGGAAAAACAGGATCAAGCTGCCACAGAGAATCTGCGCGTTGAACCGAGTTAGCCCACCCCTGGACCATTGACTAGCGGCAGACCACGAAGGCCTGCGGGGCATATAACGCACTCCGGCTGTGCGCCACCACACTGCTGGGAACCGAAGCTGGCAATTGTCCTCTTCCTTCGGTCGTTCCTCTCACTCAGTAGTTCTACGCTATTTACGCGAGTGACACTCCGACTCCTCTGAGAGGGAGAACGGAGACGCCACTCTGAAATTCGTTCGTGATTCCAAGCTCCGAGAGTGTACCTCGTGAAAACAACAAGAATGATTTCCAAGGAAACATTAAAACTAAAGAGGGGATTTTAAAATGAGAGGACGCGCCCGAGGAGGACGAATACTGCCAGGTTGGTCCCTCTATTCTTTCTGTCGCCTTAACTATTAAATTCTACGTTTCAATGTCGTGTGCCAAACTGGTAGGCACACGCCGTTAAAATTTGTCAATTTCTGACCTCGGTCAAGGTGAACTTGCTTCAAAATCCGCGTGTAGTAGAGTCAGTGAATTTACCTAAACTTTGATGTATTTGCGTGGTCCGCGTCGAACCCCGCTTGCACGGATAACCTAGGTCACTCGAATCATTAAGTCGTAATTTGTCCGAGTGGTCACTTGGACCACTCACTAATTCATGAAATCGCTCAGAATAAAGATGGCGGTGTACTTTCACCCGTTATAAAATTTCGGCGTTTCCAGTCGGTAGCTCTCGTTTGAGTGGGGCGGAGGCACACTCATTTTAATTGCCGTTTGTTATTTGTGATCCCGTGAGTAAGCTTGCTTTAATTATATCTAACCTAATTTGAACAGAACCTGTCGAGCTGTCGAGCACTTAATTAATTAATTCTTTCAGAAAAATTGTAATTATTTAAAGTACCTTTTTGATATTTTAGGTTAAGAAAACTATCTGGCGCCCTTCAGGCAATTCTTGGACTCATTTTGAGTCCAAATTTAAGTAAAATAATCAGTGTACGGACTTATATGGCCTTATAAAAATAAAAAAAATAAAACTAAAACTCCTTTTCCAAAAATCAGTTGAAGTTTTAGTTCTTGAGTTATAATATATTTAACGTGGTCCAATCAGGAGCGCCGTATAAACAGTCGTGTGTGCGTGAGCGGGATTCCAATGTAGTGTTTTCTCGTCGCTAACCCCATCTCTGCGCTCGCTTCAATAACAATGCGTTCGAATCCACCTCATGCACACATGACTGTTTATACGGCGCTCCTGATTGGTCCAGCTTGAATATTTTATAACTAAAAAACTAAAACTCCAACTGATTTTTGAAAAGGATTTTTCTATTTATTTTTTTATTTTCATACAGCTATATAAGTCCGGACACTTGAGTCTGGGA
>CAKNYM010044407.1:0-101276 GCA_932195095.1 Andricus curvator | reverse complement strand
AAAAAAAAAGTGTCTCTCATTCCATTGTCTGGCCAATCCTGAACATTCCAACCGACGCCTACATGATTTGAAATGGATTTGGTCAATACGAGGGTCAATATGTTTTAAAAGTTGTAAAACACTTTTTTTAACGTCTGAATTGTCCAATTATAGTCAAAATCTGATTCACATTAAGACCAAAATATGGCCATAATTTTTACATCTATCAAAGAAAGGTTTTTATTTTAAATAAAAGATGATATCACATTTTCTGAAAACTTATATTAAAAAACTCAATGTAACTGAATATATTCCTTTTATTTTGTACATTTTACGAAATAAGCAACGGAATTTGCAGTAACCCATTTGTAATTGAAAATTTTGAAAATTCATACAATAAATAACATAAATATCCAATAAAGTAATTATTTAGAATTCAAAATTGTTACAATAACGACAATATGACATTATATAATTATATATGTATCGTCTTTTCCTGTCGTTGTTAACTCTTTTGCTGAATAAGACATTGCATTATCTAAGCTGCGACATTAATTGTAATGATTCACACACAAATTAAGTCTCAACACGTGGGCTTCTAGTTTAAAGTGAATTAACTTCCATGACCATAAAATGAACATGAACCTACTACTTTCACTTTGAGACAAAAGTACTCAATACTCAAGCGGCATAACGCTCGAAAGATCTTTCTCACCTAAGATAGGCGAAAAATTCTTGATCGGGATCGTGGAAAGTTAAGCGAAGCAATTAATTTTCAAATGAAATCTTTATTGAGATCACTTACAAGTATTTAAGATATGGGAGGTAAAAAATAGGATATGTAAAGCTTGAATGAAGTTATCGTTCATTAATCAGTGGAGTGAATTGAAGTGAACTTTTTGAAAATGCGTTATTTCACGCCCTGTTGATTGTGAGTTCCTCTCGTTTTATTTAGAAACCTGCAGCAACTCTTCGAAGCCTATCAAGCCAAAACAAGGTCACCCACGTTTTACTATACGAGGGAGCGTCCGACAATCTCGCGTGGCTTTTATAGCCTCCATGCCTTCATTTTTTTTAACCTTGCTCACTGCTCGTCTACACCTCACTACATTCCATTCTAATCGGGTGACACTTGAAGTTTCTTCAAGTCTTCTTTATGAAACTTCAAATATTACAGAAAATCTCTAAATCTAAATTATTGAAAAGACTCACTAATTTATTTTAGTAAACATTTCTACTGATTATTATTAGTCATTGTTATTCAAAACTTTAATGAAACAGTTTGAAGCTACTAGCAAAATAGAGAAATACAAGTAATAATTAGTAGCAGTTTTTAGTAAAATAAATTAGTGATCGTCTACTTACTAATTTAGATTTAGAGATAAACTTCAGAGAGTTCATATATCCGAAGTACCTATAATTACTTCGGATACTTCAGTTACTTCAGGAGAATTTAATTACTTCAAAAGACGTCATTTATATCAGAAGACTTCAGTTACTTCACAATATTTCCTGTTACTTTAGGAGACTTTTGTTACTCAATTAGTCTACTATCTGTCCAAAGAATATAGATATCGCAATTCTTGTAAATATTATAGTGAAAACCTCAACGGAAACTTTTTGTTAAAATATGCGACAAAGTACATGTTGCAGATGAAAGTCTTGCCTATACTGATACAGAATTTTGAAATTTTTAGACGAATAGCAATTATTTCCTACCATTATCTTACGATGATTTCAGAATACTCAACTTTGAATAGCTGTTAGTGCCCGAAAATAAATTACAAAAAATCTGCAAGAAATATATGAATTTCTTTGATCCTTTTCGTGCACAATGGTGATATTTAAAATCAGAAATAATAATTTGTTATTATGTTAACAACAAAAGAGTAGTAAGGTGTAATCTTCGAAACTAAACATTGTACAGAGCTAATTCTCGAAGAAAATTGCACATTTTTGCTTCTGAAAATAGTGCATGTAGTTTCAATGGTTAAAACAATTATTTTCTTCGGAAAACATAAAGGACTTTTCGATTTTCGACGGATTGGCCGCGGCACTCACAACAGGAGTGAGCGTGGTAGACATTCTGTCAAAAAAAAATTAGATACCTCAATTTTTGTACAGATTATAGTGAAAATCTCAGCAGAGAAAAATTATAAAAATATGGGACAAACTACATGTTGCAGATGAAGGTTTTCCCTATACTGATACAGAGTTTTGAAAATTTCAGTAGATTAGCAACTTTTTCCTGACAAGTGAAATCTTAAAAAGTACCATTATCTCACGATCATTTTAGAATACTCAACTTTGAATGGCTGTTATTCCCCGAAAATAAATTACAGAAAATCTGCAAAAAATATATGAATTTCTTTGATCCTTTCTGTGCACAATGTTAACTTTAGATTCTGAAATAATGATTTGTTATTAAGTTAGTAACAAAAGAGTAGTCAGGTATCATCACCGAAACTAAACAACGTACGTAGATAATTCTTCAAGCAAATTGCACATTTTTGGATTTTGAAAATGGTGCACGTGGTGTCCATGAGCAAAAAGTTGCGCTTAAATGTTTAAAAAAAACAAGGTCCCCTGTTGTGCGTGCGGTTCCTTCCATAATCGGAAAGCCCTTTGTATTTTCCGAAGAAGAAAATAATTTGTTTAACATTTAAGCGCAACTTTTTGATCATTGACACTACATGTACCATTTTCAGAAGCCAAAAAGGTGCAATTTTCTTCAAGAATTATCTCTGTATACGTTGTTCAGTTTCGAAAATGAAACCTCACTACTCCTTTTTTATTAACTGAATAACAAATGATTATTTATGATTTTCAAATGTACCATTGTGAACAGAAAGAATCAAAGAAATTCATATATTTTTTGCAGATTTTTCGTAATTTATTTTCGGGAACTAACAGCCATTCAAAGTTGAGTATTCTGAAATTATCATCGTACGATAATTCTATTTTTAACCTTCCACTCATTAGGAAATAATTGCTAATCAACTGAAAATTTCAAAATTAAAAAAAAAATGGGGTATTATCTATATATTTTGGGCAGATAGTAGTTCAAACACTTCAGAAGACTTCATTCACTATTTAGGGGTAGAGCATCAGACCGGAAATCTGAAAGACCTGGAGTTTGAATCCCAGCGGAGCAAGACAACATTTTTTCACAATTCAAAAAATCAATATTAAAAAAATATTGATTTTAGACAAGTAGACAAAAAAATTAACATCACAATTATTACTTCAGAAGACTTATGTTACTTCATGAGACTTCAGTTACTTCAAAGTACTTTAAGTCACTCCAGAAGCTTTGAAGCAGGGGAGAGTGGAGACCGGGGCGGGATGAGCATACGGAGTTTATCGTGAACTTTATTTATCGAACTTTAATAAACTAACGCATTTATACACAATTAACTAACTTTTGTTCTGTTTGTCATAAAATCTTTATGGAGCTGGCAGAAAAGTATTTGTTCGCAAGGATTGAGTCGTTTCGAGTGCAATTTTTATAAATAGGTAAAGACTTCAAGGAGTTGTAATGGTGAGAACATAGAAACGAAAAACTCACATCTGTGGTTAGAAGAGTGTATGATTGCAATTTGTTTTGATTCTACATTTTATTTTTGAAGTTATTTTTTCAGCATATTCAACACGTTGTTTTCATTTATATTGACACTGATAATTTTCAGAAAGCTTCTAAAACTATTTCTTTAAATTTTGCACACAAAAAAAACAACATTTTTATGCAGTGCAAAATTATGGTTTTTATAGCTGTATATGTAAAAAACAGTTTATACATTATTTTCAATAAATAGTAGAAATATGTTATACATTATTTACTTGAAATCAGACAAATTAAAATATACAAAGAACAATTTGATCAAATTGACCATTAATTGCATTTATACTTTCAAATATTTATAAATCCTTTCGCGTAAGTCATAAGACTTGATTATACCCTACAAAATTATATGCTGAACACTGTACAGAGCACGAATAAGTACGAATAATCATCATATTGCTCAAGCGTGAAAACAATGTAATAATATAATGGTAATTTCAATGATGTTTTGTTGTGACACTCATTTCTATTCTCAGAAGACTTTAAATAATATTTTATGTGCACAAAAACACGAACACTATCTTCTATTTAAAAAAAATTATCCCTCACATAAAAATGATATCTTTGGAATATCCCTGGGATATCTCGGCAGGGCATAGTATATCCTGAAAAATGTCCCCAAAATCTCCCGGGTATCCGTGGCATCCAAGGATAGCGAGATCTCCGCCCTGTAGGATATTCAAACAATGTTCTATGCGGGATTTATAAAGTTTTGGAAATGGAGTCCAGTATTTCTGGAATGCATATTAATTAAAATATGTAGAAGGCCTGAAAACATAAAGATGATCAAAAATCCGTTTGATAAAAATTCGCTTTATACAAATCTCGAATATTCGGTTTCGCACTTTCCACTATGAGTAATGGAGTATAACGGAAAAATCACTGTTTATGACAAAAAACAATCAAATTAATATGTACCGAGTTGGTTTACATAATATAAATGAGAATAGATTATAATCCGGCACGAATATTCGAGAAATTTTTGGCTTTTTGTAGTGCTTCACTTATTATTGCGCGATATTTTTCGCACAGTGACAGACATGATGGAATTTACCTGGAAGTGACTTTAGAGGGGACTCTACTATTATTGTACTTTACAATGTTATACTTTGTACAAAACCTCTGGAAAAATACTTAATATTGTTAAATGATGAGTTATTTTATTTAGACTATTATTGAAAATACATATAATTTTCAGTAGATATATGTATGTATATATATATATATATATATATGAATTTCGAGGAAATATACCAAATTATAAAATTGAGATGTGTTGGCGACATCCTTGGCATATAAAATTGGGACATTAATGGGATATCCTCAGGATATTCTGAGATATCCTTGGGACATTCCAGGGATATCGAGATTTCCACCCTGTAGGATATCATTCGCGATATTCCTAGGATATCCTGGTAGATAAATAGGATATTCCGCCGATATCTCATGCTGTGATGGATAAATAGTTAAGGCGTCCCCAGAGCATGGGGCGAGATGAGACGTGTACAATTTATAATTTTCATATTTTGATCGCAATTATTATTTTTGGAGCACTTCGTCTTTCATGAAATAGATATATGAAGGTTTACAGAATGTATGAAACCACTTACATAAAAAACTACTATAGATTGCCAATATTTCATTGAAAAGTATAACAATGCTCATTGCTCGCATCTCGCCCCGGTCTTTCCTACACTCCCCGCTGTTTTTTTTTCATTTTATAAGGGTACCTTAGCCTAAAAGTAAATAATAAAGTAGGTCACTGAATGATAAAATTTGTATACAAGATGCATGTAGGTATATTGTAATGTATTAGAAACTGAACACGTTCCAAAGGCATCTAAAGGCATCCAAAGGCATCAGGAGTCTGCGTGGGAATCTATCGATGTTGCAAGGATTCAAGACAATTCAAGATGAGCGGGTGAGACAAACAGACAAAAGACAAAGAGTAGGAGACAAAGAGAGAGTGAGACGTAAATGTCGATGGAATGTAGGTAAATGTGTCATAAAATGCTCCAACAGGTAGCTGCAGCTACCTAAGTACCACTACCGCTGAGGTCGTCTTAATGGTTAGCGCTACTGTTTTTTAACAAGGAAACCGACTTGGAAAGGGGTAAACATGTAACCAGTCAAGCGTGTAAACTCTAAACTTTAAAAATCTAAACTGCAAGCGATTTCAGTCCTCCATAGGCGCTCCTTTCCCCCAGTTAATAGATAATTGGCAACAAGACTTCGTGTTAGAAATGTTAGTTTCATATATATTTTCAGTGCCTCTCTCCCTCTCGATGATTTTTCCCGCATTCGTATGCATTCCAGCTATGCATTTACTACATGTGACATACACAAAAAGGTCTCCTGCTTCGCGGGAGGCAAGCCTCGTAAATTTTACACTGGAAACTATGGAAATCTACCTCTGAGACTTCAGGAAAAAAATTAGAAAGGATTGTAAATATTTTTATATAATTGTGTCCTAGATTCAAAGAAGTATGCCTAGTTTAGTTATTTTTGGCTACTAAGAATGTGTAAAATAATTTCAAATTTAATTCTTTTTTTCATTTGTTTCATCTCAAAAGTATACATTAGCGGTGTTCCAAAAATGGGGGTTTTTTTGATAGAGGACAATGACCCCACACCCTCATTTGTGAGGTATCCAGAGAAAGAAAATTCCATTTTTTGTATATTAAATTTCAGCCACTTCTTAAGAAATGTTCAAGGAATAATTTTCACCAAAATAACTTTTAATTTTTAACTTCCTAACCCCTTTTTATTGAATATTGGACTATTGATGAATAGATGAATATGCAAAGGGAATATGGGAATATAATGGGACGACTAATTTTTTTGATTGGAATAGATTTTTGCTTCCGTCGTATAAAACCTGAACAATTTTTTAATTGCAATCCTAAAATACAATTCCAGACTCAATCATTTACTTTCAACTTGCAATATTAAAACGTTTAAAATTGCAGCATCAAAAATGAATAATTCTTTGATAGAAATAGTAAAAGTTTATATATTATTTCAAATAGAAATGTATCAAATCGTACAATTTCAAATTGTAAGCGATAAAAATGTATTATCAAAATTTAAATAGAAGCATTAGCATTTTAATAATTTCTTATTATAACATTAAAAGTTGCACAATCTCAAAATTAAATGTTCAAAATTGAAAAATAAAAACAATTTTTCATTTCTCGGACCAGTTGACTAAACTAAACTAATGACTACTTAAAAAATTTAATTAAATTGCTAAATTTACAAGTTGGACTAAAATGGAAACTTTATTCAAAAATTTTATAAAAAAGGTACAGTGAGCAAAATTGATCGTTTTGTCCGTTTAATGTAAACTAATATTTAATAATTTTTGATGGTGTCCTTTTCTGCTTCTACATGAAGTATTTATCGTTTTTGTAACAACATTTCACAAAGATTAACAGTAATTTATAGATAAATCAGCTTTGAAATATGTTTCTGAAACAACTGAGAATAAAAAAATATTAATTTAAAGGCAAAATCAAAAAAGAATCTGCTTTTTTGAGTCTTCAAACATTATAATACAAAAATGATTGTTTAAGGTTAAATTTTCTATAAATATTTTTGACAAAAAAGGATATTATTTTCTTTATATATACACCAGAGACTCGATAGATGAACAATCTCGGGGGTTGCCTGAAAATGGCCTTGTTCATATAACGCGTACAGCGAAACGTAAACAGTCAGGGTCGCTGAACCGTTTCCATAATATTGCGCAATCTACTTGACTGAGTAGTATAGTGCATGCGTCCCTTCAGAGGCGGAGTCGCAAACGTCTCTCGCCCTGCCCCCTGAGAAACTGTGGGGACCAGCAATTCTAGGAATTCATATAACGCGTTCGATCGCGCGTTCAAATAGCGAGTCTCTGGTGTATAAAGAAAATAATATAAAAAACAGGGTCCGGATCATGCCAACTCCCAGCAAATGACATTGCGGCAAGTGACATTGCGGCAAGTCACATGTGTGGCAAGTCACATTTACGGCAAGAGACATTGTGGAACTTTTCATTCGGAAAAATTTGAAGTCTGGAAAAAATTGGCAAAATTGGGGCAAGTCACATATGCGGCGAGTCACATTTACGGTAAGTCACATTTGTGAAAAGTCATATATACGGCAAGACATATTGATGGCAAGTCACATTGCTGTATCTCTCATTCGGAAAATTTTGAAGTCCAGAAGAAATTGGCAAAACTGCAGCGAGCCATATATGCGGCAAGTCACATTGCGAAACCTCTCATTTTGAAAAATTTGAAGCATGGAAAAAATTGGAAAAAGTGCGGCAAGTCACATTTGCGGCGAATCACATCTGCGACAAGGATCATTTGCAGTGAGTCACATTGCGACATTCCTCATTCGGAAAAAATTTGGAAAAATAGTGGTGTGATTTGAATTATTTTTGTAAACAATCACAGCCGTGGGGCCCCCCCCCCCCCTTGATAAGACGAGTTGTTGGACGTGCATCTTACATTATTTCTGTCACTAATTACAGGAATGTCTTCCCGCACTTTGACCATTTTTTATGGACTTCAAATTTTTTCAAATGAGAGATGCCGTAAATATGACTCGCCGCAATGTGTATTGCCTGGAGTTGGCATGATTCAACCCTAAATAACATGGATTTTTTTTTAAATGTTCCATCTCGATACAATGTCGATTCTTGCGAACACGTAATCGCCATCTGCCATTTAAAGGTGCGTAGAAAGGGTTTAAAGTTGATCATTAAATAATTTATTACAATGTGCAAGACTCCTAAAAATTATAATTTTTCTCAATAATCCTGGCATTTGTAATTTTTCCTCCATTTTACGATTTTCAGTTCTCTTAGCTACCAAGAAAAAATGCAATGCTCGAGGAATAAAAAAGTGGGTATTAAAAAGTGTGTATATGGCTTATTTTCGTAACACACGAGTGAAAGTCCTTCAATTTATTTACGATGTGGCAAATTAGTACCGGAAAATGTTTCACCATATTGCCAAGAGGTATCATTAAAAAGGAAACGGTGCTGTTCTCCCCGCTAGGTCACGTTCCTTCATTTGCATTTCGAATTTATAGCATTGCAATTTTATCAAATTGAAATAGTGAAAAAATATATGCCTCGTTTTGCGGAAAACACGAGCGAATTACATATCTGGCAAATGAGATTGCTTAGCGTGAATTGCTATTATATAATAATAATAATTTCTCGCAGAATATGTTAAAGTGTGGGAAACAGCTTCAGAATATCATACAATAATTTCTCAATTTATTTAATTTTTATACCAAATTTTAGACTAAAATTCAAAGCACTATAATTTGGAGAGAATAAATGTTTTGAAAAATAAAATATTGAAATGCGAATTATCTAGAATGTTTTTTGTTTTTAAATAAATAACTCTGCGAATGTTTTTAATGTTTTAGGAATTGTCATCATTTTTCGAAATGTAAATACATTTTTCTATAAAAATAGTGATAGAAGATTCAAACTGTATAAATGTCTTTTCTTATTATTTTTTGTTAGACAATTTGGTAAGTGGTAACATTATACTTTTAAAGGATGATCTTATTTTTTAAAACAATTGTCTAACAATTATAAAAATTTCGCATGAAGTTTCTTATATTGAAATGGAGAAATGAATCATAATTTTTTGTCCAGTCGAACTAAACATATTATATTAAATGTTTTAGGAATATATGATAGAAAATATTAACATAAATTTTGAAACAGTATAATTACACTACAATTTAATTTGTAATTATATATAATAATCTTCAATGTCATTAATTCACTTCGTCCACATTGAAGCTGGTAATATATTTCCGCTCAATTATCGCGTGCTTTTGTTTCCCAATTTTTTTTTGTATAATCCAGTTGCCAGCTTGACAGTTTATTAGTACGTATATATGTCAGTTTGACATATGATGAAATTCTGTTTCCACTTGAAGTTGTTGCGATTAAATGATAATTCTTTAGTTTGAATTGGAATATCAAATTCTCATCATGTTAGATCGAAATAGTAATCATTTTTATCTGATTTTAGGATAATTTAAAATTATGTAGTGTTGGGGAAGTTTCTGCAAAGTTCCTTTTTTTATATACGGAAAAAAATATATATATACATATATATATTTTTTGTTTGTTTGTTTCTCGCTGACCCATCGCGCCTCTTCAGTGATCACCCTGTTTCTGTCGAAAATTCACCCAAGCCCAACGAGGTAGCGACTTTTTGGAGAGAGGTATACAAGATCCCAAAAACACTGTAGTTGAAAGGAGATACTGATAATATCATTCGCTTCAAGGAGTTTTGCGACAACCTCATAATATCTGAGGAGGAATGTCCATCAATCGCTGCCGAAGAGGTGAAAAAAGCACTTAGAGGCACGAAGAACTTTTCCGCTGCAGGACCAGATTGTATCAAGAACTTCTGGTGGAAGAAGTTTACTTATACATACCAACATTTGGCCCGCATATTCACTTCATATTTAAAGTCGGAAACACCCATTCCACAGTGGCTCGTGTTAGGAAGCACTATACTCCTACCGAAAAAGGCAACTTGTCCAACCCAGAGAATTACAGGCCAATAACTTGTTTTAACACATTGTATACGATCTTTACAGCTGTCATAAACAACAGGATTGTTCGAAGAATTGAGCCTGTGTAGCGGGAGATGTACGAACAACGTGGTTCGAAAAAAAGGTGTAGCAGGGTGTCGAGAGAACCTGATAATTGACAGGTGCGTCTGTAAAGACGCTGCAGTCCATCAGTGCGTCCTGCCAATTGCCAGGATTGACTACCGAAAAGTTTTCGAGTCAACCTCGCACAGACCTATCATCTGTCTGTTGGAAAGCTTGAAGGTGCATCCACACATAGTGAGATGCATAGAGAGATTGATGCCCCTTTGGAAAACTAGATTTACTATCTCATCTGGAAATTATCGTGTGACAACGAACGTCACCTTCCGGACGGGTGTCTTTCAGGGCGATACCATGAGCCCTTTGCTTTTTTGCATCACACTTCTGCCTCTATCTCTCGGACTAAGAAATTCTTCTGGATACCTCTGTGGCGACACTAATTATCGCGAGCATAAGGTCACTCATGGTATATAAGGTATATATATATATAATATATAAGGTCACTCATTATATGGATGACCTGAAGATCTATGCTTCTGGTAAAAGCAAACTTCAAACTGCTATAAATATCGTCGAAGAGTAAACGGGAGAGATTGGGATGGACTTTGGATTGGACAAGTCTGCCAAAATTAATCTGAAGAAAAGAAAGATTACTGGCCTTCCCAAGGACCCAGAGCTTGTGGATATAAGTGTTATTAGACATCTTAACACTGGAGAGATCTATACATACCTGGGCATGGCTCAAAGCCGCATTCAGAGCGTAACATCAGTGAAAAAGTCTCTCCGAGGCAGATACAAGCATCTTTTTCGACAGATTTGGTCTTCCAATCTGTCGGCGTTGAACAAGGTATCTGCGACTAACATGCTTGCCGTCCCGGTTCTACTCTAGTCGTTTGGGGTGGTTCAATGGACGAAGAACGAGCTTACGGTCCTTGATATCACCACACGTCAGATCATGTATATGCATAAAAACTTGCATATCAATTCGTCTCTTCCGCGGTTATACATCTCACGCCGTCAAGGCGGACGTAGACTTCTGAATCTCCAGTGTCTGCATAACCGAATTGTTCTAAGTACACTCGAGGCCTGATATCGTTCTCAAAGACTTCGAGAAACAAACTATATTCGTGATCGAATTCTCGGCTCCGTCCGAATATAACATCACTGCTAAGGAGAAGAAAAAAGAGGAGAGGTATCAAGACATTAAAAGGGAGGTGCAACGACTGTACCCAAAATATTCGGTTAAAGTAATTGTTCTTGTGATCGGTGCTCTCGGAGGTGCCAAACTATAATTGGTTCGTAACCTTAAAGCCATACCCGCGTGCCAAAAATATGCCAAGGCACTTGCGAGATGGATGCAGAAAGCTGTCATCCTTGGGTCGCTTAGTATCCTCAAGACACACGAGGGTTTCGCCGGCCTGTCGTCGTAATTTCATCGTAACACCCATCTCACGGTCGTGAGACGTGGCCATAAGTGTGATTAATCGCGATTGTGTCATTTTTAGATGGCAGTTGCTCCCAGTGGGACACTGCGGTGGTACACTTGACGAATTTTGCCCCATATGTGAAAAATTATAAAAATTATCAAAAAATAAACCACCTCTGTCATTTTTACGTTTCAAAATTAAAGAATTTGCAACTGCAAATCTATAAACTTGAATAAACTTTGACTTCAATTCTTCAAAATTGAATTATTCGAAAAAAAAGTTCCAAATTACATAAAAAAAAAAAATTGATTAGCAGTTCGAACTCGAAAGTTTATTGCCTCACTACCCGATTCGGGTAGTGTTTCTAGGTGGATATTTACTACCAATGTGGGCCCACCACACCAACGACGGGCCAACAGCACGCAGTATTCCTGAACGGTCACCCATCCAAGTACTAACCGCGCCCAACAATGCTTAACTTCAGTGATCTTACGAGAACTGGTGTTTTCAGGGTGGTATCGCCGTTGGCGATAATTAATTAATAATAAGAAGAATTAATTGGTTCCAAATTACATACTTTCAAAATATTATTATTATTATTATACCATTAAGCCATTTCCCTTTCGGGGTAGGCGTGACTTGCTCGGTTGGAAAATAGTAGTGTGTATGCTGGGTATATAGGTATAAGGTAGAAAGGTATATAGGTGTTAGGTATAGATATTTTAGATTGATCTGGAATTCTCGTGTTATTTATTCAAATGATATGTTCATTCCGCAACACTGCTCCGACCCAGGTTGCTGATCAATCTCTCTAGCGATCACCCCAGGTGAAGAGCCTCACAAAATTGTTATGTGTGGTTCCCCACTTGGGCCCATTTAGTATCCAAGGTCTTTGTTTCAGACTTAATTCACTCTATTGCCACTCTGTTTACAAACTATTTGTCGCCACACTTTTCTGTCCTGGCACATTACTCCAGCTTCCTTCACATCCATGCATTTTTTTATGCAAGCTCTCGTGTTTCTATGGCTTCTTATGTCTCTTCGGATTAGTGTCTCATTCACAGATTCTAACCATTCTTTTGGCGGTCTACTTCTGGGCATTCTGCCATTTACTTTACCTTTATACACTTGTTTCGTTAGTCGCTCATCTTTCATTCTTTCAACATGTCCGAACCATCTTAACTGATTTCTTTCCCAGACATCAACTACTGTCTCTCCTGTACCACATTCTTTGAGGATTATCTCGTTTCGTACTTTGTCCATCAGTGTTTTTCCGCATATTGTGCGAAGGGGTTTCATGCCAATCGCGTTAATTTTACTCCTGTCCTTCTCTTGACAGGTCCATGTCTCGCTACCGTATAGTACAGTCGGTACGAATATAGAATTATGTATGGCCATTTTAGCTTTTTTTGATATGTTTTTATTTCTGAGCATGGGCCTGCTCTACCGATAACCTGCTTGCCCTTATTTATGCGCCTATCTAACTCCCCATAATTCCTTAAAATTGAATAATTTGCAATTCTATTTTTTCACATATCAAGAATTGTCAATTGTAAATCTTCAAAATTGCAAAAATTTGAATAGTAAATCTTTGAAATTGAAGAGTTTTTAATTTTTTAAAGTGACAGTTAAAACCTATGCAAGTTTTAAGTATTACAATGAAAAATTCTATAAAATCCACTATTTACATTTTAAATTACTTTAATTTGTAATATTTAGAACTGAAAGCTTGACGTTTGATCTTCAAAATCATCGAAATTTAAGAATGTTTGATTTTGCATCTTTAAAATTAAAGAGTTTTTAATTGTAAATCTTCCAATTTGAACTCAAAATTTGCGTAATTTTTAATTGTAAATTGTCAAAATTAAAAACTCTTTGATTTTAAAGATTGAAAGTTTAAAGTTCTACAATGTTAAAGAGTTACAATTAAAAACTATTTTAGAGATGTATAAATAAAAATTCTTAAATTTTGATGATGGGAATCAAAATTCAACTTTTTAAATCTAAATATTTCAAATTGAAGAAATTTCAAATGTAAATCATAAAAATTAGTTTTAGTTGTAAATCTTCAATATTGTAGAGCTTTAAATTTTAAATGTTTAACATTAAAGAATTTTTAATTTTGAAAATTTACAATAAAAAATTTCTAGAATTGTTATGATTTAAATTGGAAATTTCTTCAATTTGAAAGATTTAAAATTAAAAAATTAACTTTTGATTTTCAAAATCATCAAAATTTAAGAATTTTCATTCGTACATCTCTAAAATTCAAGAGTTTTCAATTGTAACTAATAAAAATTTTACAACTTTGAATTGTAAATCTGTAAGATTGAAGAGTTTTTAATTTTAACAATTTACAATTCCAAATTATGCAAATTTTAAGTTTTACAATTGAAAATTCTGTAATTTTCTTTATTTACATTCGAAATTTCTTCAATCTGAAATATAATGTAGGATTGAAAACTAGACTTTTGGTGTTCAAAATCATCCAAATTTAAGAAGTTTTATTAATACATTTTTAAAATTGAAAAGTTTTCAATTGCAAATCTTTAAAAGTGAACTATTTTAAAAAAATTCAAAAATACATCATTTTAAATTATACACATTAAAAATAGAAGGATCTTCAATTGAAAATCTTGAAAATAGTCTTGTAAGGCTGGTCCATTTAAGTCTCATTTGAGGCCTTTAGCATGAATCGCCAGACAACTCCACTTCACTGGGTATAGGTCTGTGAAAATGTTTCTTTACTAAGGTGGGCTAAGTATCACAGTATGAATTTAATCACAACCGGTGATAACCCGTGGCTGCACCCGACATTATTAGAAGTACTCACATTTGCTGGACATTTAGCCAGGGGAGAGGAAAACTGCAGAAAAACACCTTCCGAGTTCAGCCGGTTTTTCCATAGTCGAGTTTGAAGGCAGACATTCGACCCTACCCATAAAATGCACACAATCATCCTCAGCGTCAAACCTGTCGATCGACATTAGTTAAAACGCAGCGAATAACACAACCTGGTTGTACGTCGCAAATGGTTACCCATCCGAGTGCTATTCACGCTCGAAATCGCTTGACATCTGGATTCTTCCCGAGTCGAGATTCACCTGGCAGTTAATGCCGTCGTGTTATAAATGTTATGATCTTAAACAATAAACATTAAAAAGTAAACACAATAACACGCAGAATTCTAAAATGTCTTTTAAGAACATCTTATATATATATATATTAAAATCCCACATTAACTTATTAATTTTTTTCTTTGTATCTAATTCTTGCTGGGATAAAGTCTTATATTTAAATTAAAGTTACTCATTAGTGAAAGCTGATGTTGTATGAAAGCCGATGTAGCTATTTTAATATTTATTTTAATTTATGATTATTAATTATATTTAATAATATTTACTTTAAATTGAAGTATATATTCTAATTTGATAATTAGGAAATCTAAATAAGAAACGTGTAATAAGCGGGCGTGGCGCGCTAATTTTGATCATTTATAATAATTTTTATTAATTTTTTTTTTAATTTTGTATTTTCATTTTAATAATTTTTAAACTTTATTTATTTAATTTTAGTTATATTGAATATATAATAGAATAATTTATAATTTTATAAGTTTCTATAAACAGTACAAGTTCGAGAACAAAGTTTAAGAATTTGTTAGTAAATCCTCTAATGATCAACTTTACCTTTATTTATATGCTTCTAAATTTGAAAAGAGAGGGGAGTGGCGGTCGTTACGCCGCAGGCATGGATATGGCGCTCTCGAATAAAATTACATTTATGATTATGACCTTTGTCCAATTAACGCTGTTGGAGATCCGCTACTGTTTGGCAGGCTACGAGCAAATGATCTCATGTCATAATCATTGTCCTGGTACAAGTAGGCTAACTCGTTCATGTGAAACTCGTGGGGTCTCTCCTTCCTTTTTTATTTGTCCCTCTCTCTCTCTGTCTCTCTTTTCTTGTCTTTTTATTTCTCTTTCTGGAGATCATTAAGATCACGGTTGATTTCTCCTTCCCTCTTCTTCCTCGTGAATTATCTCTCTAGTTTCTATGCAGAATGCACTGATGCTTGGCCTCTACCTTGCCATGAGTTCACACAGTTTCAAGGAGACAATACACTTTGTTTAAACATAAGCGGATTTTCACAACGCGTGTGAAATTTTCCTACTCGAGATTAATTAGGGAGAGGTGTCATTAGAGTGAAAGTAAAATATTGTAAAGTTAATCAATTTTCTAGAGGAAGTGTTTCCCTCATGTCAGGAAATCAGAAAGGATCCAAGAAAGTTTCTTTGAATCAAATTTTTATTCAGTGACTTGATTTTATACGCCCGAAAATAGATTAAAACTTTTATTTTATATGGAAATAAAGATAAAATAAGGTTCGATTTATCCAAAATATAGATACATGGTGTATAATATTCTTTATGTAACGCATGCATGATTTACGCGTTTTATCAGCGCCTTTTTAGTTTTGAAAGTAGCCGTTTACACAACAGGAGTGAATGCGCATGCGCGCAGTACAATAATGCGTACACAATACTTCTAGGAGTATTGTGGGCTCATTATTGTACTGTGCGTATGCGCATTCGCAATTGACCGTGTACTATTATGACTGCGTCAAACTAACCACAAATTACAGACGTGATAAACTTGTAAATCATACCTTTGTTACATAAAGTATCGTGTGTACCAAGGAGTGAAACGTCTTTTTATCCTCGCGTGTTTGCAAAACGTACGCTCGGATAAAAATACTGTTTCACTCCTAGGTTCACAATATACTATTTTACAATCTCATCTCAATGAGAAGGTATTGGTTTTATGTGAAAATTGACTTTCAGGGATTTCGTAAAATCTCGACGTTTTCGTACGTACTGATTGAGAAAATATGGATTTTTTGCAACAGCCACCTCGAGAGTGAGGACTACTATGCCTCTAAATGAAACACGTCTACTTTGTGAATCGACGCAACGGAGGAGCATGCGCACTTTAGAGATGAGTAACTTTGCACACCGGCAAAATAAAAATATTCTAAAAAAATCGTGGGAAAAAATTGTACAAAAATTTGGTTGAAACGGGATCGGGAATTTGGTGAAAAGTGTACAAAAATGCTAACAAATTTTCTCGGTTGGAAAAAATATCGCATGATACACGTACGCATAGGCGATTTCTACACGTGTGATTGCAGCATTTGCCTTCAGCTCTTCGCACTCGTCTACGTTTTCGCACTCGCCTATTTTGCGCACTTTTATCACAAATAGCTATTACTTCGGTGTCTGTCTGTCGTTTTCGTCGTTGTCGTTGTTGTCTGTGAACACGATACTTTCGAAGGAATTATCCGATTGGATTGCCCTTTGGTACACGGTTTTATTATGACCTAAAAAGAAAGGAAGGGTTCGTTAACCAGCTATTTTTGACAAATGGTTCTGGTTTTATCCATCGAGAATGCTTTTTAAAAAATGAAAAATTTCATTTTCCAGCAAAACTATACAAGATATGAAAAAAATTTAAGAAGCAAAATTCTTCATCTCAGAAAGATCTAAAAAATTTTCTTGAGAATATTTTTTTGATAAGATGCATAGCTTTTGCGTTTGTTTGCATCGTGAAAAATTGTATTGAAAATAAAAAATTCAAGTTTTCTGTGAAACTATGCAATGTGCGATAAAATATTAAGAAACAAAATTACTCATCTCAGAAGGATCTGAAAATTTTCTTTTATCCATTTTTTAATTAAACGCATAGTTATTATTTAATCATGAAAAATGTTATCGTATTTACATGCATATAAGCCGCACTTTTTTTTTTGTTTTTTGCAGCTTAAAAATCGGGGTGCGGCTTATATGAGTGTAAATACGGTATTAAAAGTTAAACATTCATTTTTTTGATGAAACTATGCGAGATACGAAAAAATGTGAGGAATACAAATTGTTCAACCTAAAAAGGTCTACCAATTTTTTCGAAATAAGTTTTTTATAAGACGGATAGTCTATTTTAATCGTGAAAAATGTTATTACCAATTAAAAATTCCATTTTCCACCAAAAGTATGCGAGATGTGTAAAAATGTTGAGTAACGAAATTATTCAGCTTAAAAATATCTCCAAATTTTCTCGAGACTATTTTGTTATAAGACGCATATTTTTTGATTTAATCGTGGGAATTTTGATTAAAAATCTTAAATTCTCCTTTCCGGTCGAATTATGCAAGAAAAGAAAACAAAATTTCGTCCAAAAAAGATCTAGAAAGTTGTTATGATCATTTTGATATAAGACACTTTTCGCTTCAACCGTGAAAGATACCATTAAAAAAAAACAAATTTAAACTTATGGAAGAATGACACAAAAGCCACAGTAAAATGTTTGACGGAAATTTTGTTTGCTTAAAATAAAAGTCCAGGCAGTAGTAACAGAAATTATTATAATATATATTTAATATACGAGTAGTTCAACATAATACAAAAAAATTTTCGTTTTGGATCAACTTTAATCGAGTGTGCAGCGCGAGACACGTGATGAGAATGTATTCGTTAAAACTGAAGGAGCTTCAACAAAAGTGAATTAAAAATCACCAAGTTACAGTCTTTAATGATTTAAACTTTAATTTTAAAAGGTCTGTGCAAAAATGTGGAGGAAATACAAAATCCGAGCGCGTAGCGTGGAGAAAGTACGGTATCGCGCGCGAAGCGAGCAGCGCATGATGAGAATGTGCCGTTTTTAAAAAAAAATCCATTTTTAATGTCAAAAAATCGCAATATACCGAGTTTTTCTCGAAAACGTAGCGAGATAAAAAAAAAGTTGGGGAGCAAAGTTTTTCATTGGAAAAATTCCTACAAAAATACCCTCTTTATAATTTTTAATCTCACTTCATTTTCATGAAAAACTTGATTTTTCGATTTCACTATCAATTTTTTCTTCTTATTTCTTATTCTTAATATAATTAGTTTGAGTAGAAAAGCTAGGAATGTACTCATACCCACATGACTTTTAACATTAAAAACTTTTTATCCTAAGCTTGTATGAATAATGGAGTGATGTTAGTCCAAGTTCATTCTCATACTTTTTTCGTTTTTTTAAATTTATATCCTAAGCTGATAACATGCTTAAAATAAAAAAATATCTTCAGATAATTCGAATAATATTTATCTGTACTCATCTTTTCTCTGGTATAAAATTGTGAAAACCGAATTGTTAATTCTTCATATAAAACAATCAAGTTTTTCAAGAAAACGAAGTAAGATAAACAATTATGAAGGAGGTATTTTTATAGGAATTTTTCCAATTAACAATTTTGCTCTCTCAACTGTTTTTCATATCACGCTTCGTTTTTAAGGAAAACCGGGTATTTTGATTTTTTTAAATTAAAAATGGATTTTTCTCCAAAACGGTTCCGGCGAAGATTTTGTTTTTTATCAAAAAATGAAAAATTTTAAATAAACAATCTTTCAAGTTTGTAGATGTAATTTTTTAACTCTAAATATTTTAACCATGAAAAGTTCATTTAAAATCGATAATATTATATATAAAAAACATTTTCTATCATTAACATAATACTACAAAAATGAAATGTTTATTTCTAGGTATTTTGAGTATTTTTATTTCAGTTTTACAAATGAATTGTCACTTATATTATAAGCATTAGGGCGTGTCAACCATCAAGCCAGTTGAAAAAAGCGGTTCCTTGACCCCTAAAGATCGGAGATTAAATCTCATAAAAAATACTTGATCCCTGCTGTTTAATTTTAGGACACCTAATTTGCAAATGAGGCAAACGAACAGCCGAAGCCATATTTCGATTTGACCTGAATCTTCTAATCATTACACGTACATTCAAACAGAGTTAACTCGATTGAGAGTGTAAGACTCCTATAGAATCTTATTATTCAATTTAACCAATGTTAAATGCTTCAACACAATATACCTCTTGCGTCTAGGTTTCTACAGAAACTACGAAAATACGTAAATTCATACAAAATTTTTATTTTTAAGTCCCTTTTAATTTATCTTGTTATCAATGTTCAATCATTTTTATTAAAGCTATATACTTTACCTACTTTTGCCGCTCAATATGAATTTACTCAAAACTTGTAAAATAATATTATAATTCTTTATAATTCTTTTAATACTTTTAGTACTTATAATTTTTTAGATTTATTATTATTTCCCCATTTAAAATAAAGTCATAAATTATAATTGCAAATTTTATTTTCTAATGTTGAGTAAGGTATAGAATTTTTATTTTAGAACTTCTGTGCCTGGAATATGCAATTTAAAGCCAGATTCTAGATTCTAGAAAGCCTATTATGGATAACTGGGAACATTGTTTCGCAATGCTCAGTACTTCCCATTGTAGGCCATATTTTCTTGTTTATGCGCGATATTCCATTGACAGTTAGGTTTCTGCTTCCAAAAGGGGCTAAAAAGGTTATATAGGTAACAGCTGTGTTCTTAGCATGAATGACGAGCAAAATTTACCGAAGAATGATATACCTACTTATTTCCATTGATGACAAGAACGTTGTACACTACACTCAGAAAAAAGATTCTCTGATTCAAACAAAATTTCTTCAAATCAAAGAAAAATATTTATATTGGTTATCAGTCAGAGAAATTTATTTTTAATCAAAGGAATGGTTTGTTGCTCTAATGAAATTTTTTCTTTAATTTAAAATGATTTTCTTCAGTTTGAAATTATTTTTGTATGAACGAAAAAAAATTATGTTAAAGAAACGGTTTTTTCAATTCAAGACAAAAACTTTTTTGACTGTAGAGAGTATTAATTCATATTAATTCAATTATGCAATCTATTTAGAACATTAAAAAAATTTATACACAGAATATTATATTATATATATAATATTATATTATAATATTATATTTTTCATTATTATATATTATATTATTATATTATTATTATATTATTATTATTTATTATTATATTATATTATCTTTAAAATTGTGAATTCATCAGAAAAAATTAGTGTTTTTTCAAATTATTCCAGTTTTGGTAAAAACTTGTTAAGTGAAGAATATAAATAGAATTTAAGTAAGAGTATCTTTAATTCTCCAAAAGTAATTTAGAAACGAAAGCTTATGTGTAAAACACGACAGAAGGCTAGAGTATTTTTTTAAATTAGAAACCTTTAAGTTGAAATATTACTCCCAAGAGTCGAATTTTCGTTCCCTCTTTTATTACACTATTTTTTGTAGATAGAGAGTTATTTTGAAGAAGATGAAAGGCTGGAAACAGGGCCAAGCGTCGAACTATAACTCTAGGAAAAGCTAGTCGTAACTTGGATCTGGAGTCACTTCTCACTTTAGAAAACAGCATTTGATTCTAATAGGTCACGTAAAAACCGCGTAGTACAGGAATTAACTCAAGAAACGGAGTTAATTTATCATTTTACTCCTTTTTTTATTATTTAATAATAATTTTTATTCAACTGGAATACTATTTTATTGATGTAGATAAGTTTATTCAAAAGTAATAATACGTAATTTAAAAGGTATAAATAACTATTGTTTTATTGATTCATACAGGCAATAAATTCCTAATTCGATTTTTTATTGAATTTATAATTGATGTGAATAAGGTTTTATTTAAGATTTTCAATGCACTGTTTCTAAAGTAAATAAGTTTTACGTTCAAGATTCCTCATTAGGTTGAACAATTATTTTCTTAAGTGTTCCATATATAGACCAATTTTAAATTGCAAGAGTCAAAATTGAACCATTTTTTATAGCTGAGGTCTTAAAAAATCAATAATTTTCAGTTGTATGCATTCAAGATTAATCATACACTGAGAAAAATATGTTTGATTCAAATAAAACGAAAATTGTTTAAATGCACTTTGTTTGATTAAAACAAAACTTATATTTGAATTTAAAAAATTTTGATAGATTTTAGAAAATTATGTTTAATTCAGATAAAATTGGTTAAAATTAAACCAATTCTTTGTTAAACTCAAACATATTATTTTTTTATCTAACAAAAAAAATGATTTGAGCGAATTTTATTTAATTTAAAAAAACTTTATTTGAATGAAACAAAATTGATTGAAATTGAACCAAAACTATTTTCAAAATAAATACGAATTTCATTAATCCTATATTCAAGAAATAATATGTTCCATTTAAACCTCGATTGAAGCAAATTTTGGATGAATTCAACCAAATTTGTTAAAATCAGGTATACGTTTTTTTTTTATTTCAGACAAAGAGTATTGAAACAAATTTTGTTGTTTAATTCAACCAAAAAATTTTCTCAGTCTAATTTCTGATAGAAATCGTGAAGAAATAAGAACTTTGGACCTGCAAATGTTGAAAAAAGTATTAGCTAAAATTACACAATTTTAAAAATTGCAAAAGTGTACTGTTCACCGATTTAAAATTTAGTGTTTTAAAAATTTCCAAATTGAAAAATAAAAAGTTGAAAAATGTGAACATCGAATTGTAAATAATTGTACAAACAAGTTTTACATTTGACATGGGCATAACACTAGAGGTGGACTCCAGGCCTTACGCATTTTTTGAATGGCCCCTTGGAAACATGTAAAATTTAAGACAAACTAAAGTATATTTAAAGAGAGTGTCTACATGTAACGAGAAAATCCGGCTATGCGTACCGAAACTTTGGTACAAATAGCCCCTTTTCCAGCTCCCCTATTCGTAACAAAAATCCGGCTATTTATATCGAAATTTCGGTACAAATAGTACAATAGGTACACATATAGGTTTTCGCCCCTCTCCCCCTGTGTGATACGTTTTCCATTGTTCTCAACATGGAGAATGATACTTTGACATGCCATATCACGTATTTTGTGAATGATCCCTTAAGAATTTCCATTCCGAATAAAAAATTGAATAGCTTATTATTCATAGCTTAACAAATTCAAACATTTCTAAAATAGTCAAAATGTTTAAGCTTTTGAATTAAGAAGAGATGTTTTTGTGTAGACTATCTATTTTGAATGGAAATTTTTTTATCAAAAGCAATAATTAGAATCATTTTGTTTAGAATATTTCCAATTATTTTTTTACCATAATCCTTTTTATTTATTTTGTGTAGAATTCCTTGTGTCTAGAAGGTGATTTTTGTCAAATATATTTCGTTTTTTTTTCTGTGGAATACGTTTAACTTAGAATTTTAAACAAAAGCAAATTTGATGAATGCGTAATGAGTAAAATAATGTAGGGCTCGATTGAAGAAAACTACGCCGCATTCGGTGCAGTTTTAAGATGCAACAAAAATGAGACACGAACACAAATAAAGGCACAATGGAAATTTTCATTGTTCAAAATGAGATGTAACACAATTCCCACTAATGGGTTTCTGACATATCCATAAAAATAAATAAAACATAATGATTTTCAGACGAAATAAAATGTTATTATACAGAAGAATGTGTACTCACTGTTAAAAAATTAATATCCAAAGGAAACGATTGACATGAAGCACAAAAGTCGCATTTCTGCCTGTTGACACCCGAAGTTAACTTCTTCAATAGTCTTCTTTTTCACTAACAATACCATCAACTTCCTTCGTTTCGCCCTGTATTTCTTGCATTCTCCAATTCTCCACTCAATATTTTCCCACTTTCCCAGCCTTCTCCTGCGTCCGAGTTTCATGCACTTGGTATTATTTCGATCACGCGTATTTTGAGATCAGAGAGTGTGTTTATTCGAGCGCTTTCAAATCCGATAGCTTCCAGCTGCATCCGCGGCGCGTTCTCCACTGCGACAACGCGCAGGTTCACCGCACACATGTGTCATTTCCTAATGGGACACAGGACACTTTCCCGCATTCAGAGTCGAGTACCGTTTCCCGCGAAAACCGGAAGAGATGTTCATCAGCAATTTAGTCTCAATTCCTAATCACCAATTTCTCCTCCAACCGATGTACATATGCTATCCTCTACTTGACATTCAATATTTTCGTCAATAGTTGATAATTTTGTACAATATTACCACAGAGTATTTGAAAATGTTCTTTGTTATATATTAATGTGGAATATAGTTTGAAATTGTAACAAACAAAAAAATAAAGAACTGTCCTTAGGAAATATAAGGAACGCAAACTAATGTTAGATTCTGACTCGGATTCAGAAAGATGGATTAATTAATTATAATTGAGGCCGAACAATGACAGGGTTTACATGGTTGGGAAAAAAATGTGGAGACTGATTCTTGGCGATTCCCTTGTTTTATTGCAATATGGTCCCATTCACTGCGGTTCAATGGCCTGCGGGTCGCACTTTATTGGTATTAGTATCAACATCTGATCTGAATATCTATTCTTCACTCTCACTGCATCCACTGGACGGGAGACTTGGTCTCTGTTAAACGGAACCTATCGTTCTATTTTCGATCCTTGATGCGGAGACAGATCGGACAATATTGCCGCGAAGAAGCCCGGACTGGGACTGACTGGTATCTGGTAGAAGGATTCATTTGGGTCAGCAGCACGAGTACCTATAGCAAAACAAGCGCTGCTATGCTGTGTGCTGTGGCTGTGCCTGGCAATGGTAAAGTGGTACCGGTGGTAACATGAAGTATAAAGTGAAGGTACCGGTACCGCTGCCGCTGCTCACTTTAAAGTTAGTTGAGGAGGAGCTATCTTCGCAACAACTCTACTTTTCAGCATTCTTTCCACGAATTCCGATAGGTTTATATCATGATGATGATCATCGACTTTCCGACAGTCTTTGAAGGACTATTACTCCACTTTTTTGGACCATTGTTAAGAGCTATTTCCGTTAGGTTGGAAATAATAGGTATCTCTACGTGAGAAGATGCTCGAGGTACAGTTTCTCTTGTAAACAAATTGGTTGTTCGATTTTTATATTTAAAAAAAATATTGTTCCGTTTTATTATATTATATTCTATACACGCCCTGGCGAAAATGTATTTCCATAATAAAACACAGTAAATTACAATATAGTACTGAAAATGTGAAAATTGCACATTTTCGGCGAGTAATAGCCAAAAGTTGCTGTTTATAGATTTTTTTAAATCGTTAAATATCCTAGAAAATTTTACAAAAGAATTTTACGAGAAACTACAATTTTTCAAAAATTCTAGCACATTTGCATCGAAAAACTGCACCCACACGTATTAAGCTCAAATTGGTGTTGTAAGTTGGCATCTATGGGGTGCACAATGGGGTGGGCCGAAAACAATTTTGAATTTCCAAATACCACAGGGCCTACAAGTTCGTGCATGCTAGATGTGGTTTATCCTGAAAATTTGAGGCCGATGAAAAATAATCCAGCTATCGCAAGTGTATCGAAGTTTTAAACAGCGATGAGCGCTAAATTTATTTTGCGCCTGATACATTTATAAACTTTTGTGATTCTTGCCTACTGGAATTTGTAGTCTATATTATTAACAATATATCCTGAATGATAAAAATAAAAAATTCAGTTTGAAAAACTACATAATTCCATTAAATTTGACAAAAAATGCCTTAAATTGACGTTTTTCTTCGTTTTAAATAACCCTAAAATCCATGAAAATAATATTAAAAATCCGATGAAATCACATATTCTTTGGAAAAATATAACCTTCGAAATCAGGAAAGAAACTACAAAAAGCTACATTATTCATTGAGTTACCGACAAAAATGTGTACACATGTTTTTTTGGAAAAATGAATTCCATATTTAATTTATTGTAAAGATTTTGCTTAAGCTTTTCTCTCTTTTTCTGTTTTTTTACTTCCCTGCAAACGTTTTGTAATGAATGTGTTTACTATGTAAATAATAGAAACATATTTATTACGGTTTTGTACTTATTTCACTATTTGAATTCATTAAAATATATTAAAATGTATGTATTCATACTATTGCATAGTACACACCTTCATTACAAAACGTCGACAGAGAAGTAAAAAATAGAAAAGCTTAAATTAAATAATTCATTTTGCATTTCCCTAAAAAACATGAGTACACATTTATGGTCACAGCGCGGTGAAAAATAAAGCTTTTTATAGTTTTTTGGTCAAATTTTTAAGATTATATCTTTTTGAAGAATGTGTGTTCTTGCCGAATTTTTAATATCAGCTTCGTCGCTTTTAGGGGTGTTTGAAACGAAGAAACACGTCATTTTAAGACATTTTTGGCCTGTTTTAGTGTAATTATTTAGTTTTTCGAATTAAATTTGTTTATTTTTATCATTCAGGATAAATTGGCAATAATGTAGACTACAAATTCCGGTAGGCAAGAAAGACAAAAATTTATAAATGTATCAGGTGCAAAACAAATTTAGGACTCATCGTCGTTTAAAACTTCAATGCGTTTGCGATAGCTGGATTATTTTTTTATTGGGCGTGGGTGGAATTTTGAAATTAAAAAAGGATTTTTTTCGGCCCATCCTAGTATACAACAACCCCAAAGATTGATCTTGAAATCAATTTTTTCTGGAGTCATGGGAGGGGGAAATTAAAATGAAAAAAGTAGATTTCTTCAAAACATCTAAATCGATTTTAATGAAAAAATATATTTATTATGTTATAAAGACCAATAGGAAAATTATACATAAAATTGTTTTAAAAATTATGAAGCATCTCTAGCTTCCTGAATTTAACATATTTTTCCTCATCTCGATCGGCGTAGTGCGTCATGGTTAACATTTTTTTCAAAAACCCTGGTGCTACAGTTTTTAAAGATTTAAAAAAAAACAATGAAAAGTTACAAAAATAATTCTACTATGAACCACAAGTTTCTGTTAGAATTTGGAAACTTTGATAAAATTCTACAAAATTAAAAAAAAAATGTTTCACATTGTTGTACATGCTTCATTGCATTTTATTATGAAAATTCATTTCAACTGGGGACTTAACTGAATGGCTGATATCAAAAGCGGTTGAAAAATGAGTTAAAAACGTTGCGGGCAAAAACAAATTATTCTTGAGCACCTGTAGAAATCTTTAATTCTCTGAATAAAAAAATCATTTAAATGAAAAAATACGGCTGCAAAGTAGTATCAACGTATTCACTATGGGTGCATTTATTTGTGCTCATTTTATGAGCATTTTCCTTCCTCATAAGTATCAAATAAATTTGCTTCCTCATAGAGGGAGGTTTTCCCTAACAAAAGAAAAAAATGTATACTTTCAATATTTTTCAAGCCCTTTGTTTCTGTCTTTCCGAAAATTTTATTTTCAGAAAATCAGAGGGCCCATCAAAATATAAATTGATATGTAGTGTTACAATGAACAACTTTCTGACCTACGGTAGTTTTATATTTCAAATTAAAACCTCATTGAAACAATGTAACTTTTCTTAAAACTTTCTGAGTAGCTGTTGATTAATCAATAATGGTCTTCGAAATTTCGCCAATAGATCAATCCACGCGTTTCGAAGACGCGAACAAATATATGATATACATTATGGTTGTATTCCCAATACTAAAAAAGTTTTCCTCATGTCAACAAAATAAACAATATATTTGTTAAATTTATAAAACGGTATTGCTAGATCATAAGAGGTCATAGAAGGTTCACCAATAGGTCAATCGATGAGTCTCAAGGACGCAAACAGAACTCTACATGTAATATTGTCGTGTTTTGAATATCAACAAAGTTTTTTTCATATAAATAGAATAAACGATTTTTTTTTCAAACTTCATAAATCGGTACTGTTCGGTCATTAAAGGTTCACCAATAGGTCAATCGATGAGTCTCAAGGACGCGAACAAAAACTCTATATATAATATTGTCGTGTTTTGAATATCAAAAAAGTGTTTTTCATATAAACAGAATAAACCATTTTTTTGAAACTTCATAAATCGGTACTGGTGGGTTATGAAAAGTTCATCAATAGGTCAATCGACGCGCCTCAAGGACGCGAACAAATACTTTATATGTGATATTGTCGTATTTCGAATAACGAAAAAATTTTGCTCATATAAGCAGAACAAACCATTTTTTGAAACTTCATAAATCGGTACTAGTAGGTCATAATAGTTTCAACAATAGGTCGACCGATGCGTTTCAGAGACGTGAACAAATAAGTTAGATATCGTATCGTTGTATTTTGAATATCAAAAAAGTTTTTCTTATATAAACGAGGTAAAATTTTTCTTTTTAAATCTCTAAACACAAAAAATACTATTTCTAAATGGTCTATCTATCTTAAAATCCTATCAGACCTGGAAATCAATCCGAGCTACACTTCATCAAAATTTCATGATTATAGCTCTTTTACTTTTCGAGATATGGTGAACAGAAAAAAGTTACACACACACACATACACACACGGATATTTTTTAAAAACTTCATTTTCGAGCTCCTGGGGTCGAATTATATCAAAATATGTCAAAAAAGTATATTTGAAAATTTAGTTCATTACAAACCTCCCTCTATGAGGAAGCAATAGTCACAGATTTTCCTGCTTAGTTATAGATAAATTATACTTATTCATACATGTCTTATAGAATTGATAGACATTTAGAATTTCCTGAGGGAAACTATATGTATAAGAGATTAAATTGTACTTATTCTCATAAATTTCTGCCAAAGGTATGAAGAAAATCGTAAATTTTCTGGTGCCAATGTATTTTTTTTCAATAAAATAGAATAAATTACAACGATTTTTTACGATTTAAAAAAAAACTAATGAAGACAATCGATTAAAAACTACAATTTTTTGCGATTTCTAAAGTAAAATCCACCGAAAGACATTTTCCCGTGTATTTTGTGCGGGGTTCTTTCTAAAAAAAATCACAATGTTCGCATTGATGTACTCTTTTGTCAGTTATTATATTTTATTGTGAACAAATTTCAAGTTCAACGAGAGTTTCTAAAGAAAATCTGTCATTGAGTTCTGGGGTCGAAAATTATATTAATCTCTCTTAAAAAATTGTGACTCTTCATAAGAATTTATGGAAATTCAGAATATTCTAAAATCTGTATTTAATTTTTTATTTAGAAATATAAGAAGAAAAATATATAAGAAATTAAATATTTTGGGTTCGCAGGATTTCCTGTGTTCTTTCTGTGTTTGTTTCCTTTTTTCATAATTTTCTACAAAAAGTTATGAAAAAAACGATTGCCTTTCAGTGTCTTAAAAAAATGATAAAAAAGTCGAATATTATTCATTAGCGTTTGTAGAAAATAGTATTTCTCTGAGAAAAACTATGAAAGTAATACTTTATATCTTTAAATATTTATTCCTCTGTGAGAAATGATTATCAAATTCCTAATATGTACTAAATTTTCAAATTAAAATAATTAATTTTTTGAGCTGAAATTTACCTATAAAATTTTTCCATTGATTTCATTTATTCAAATTCGAATATTATTCCAAACACTGATCTAAAAGTTATTAATTTGTTTATATTTTTAAAGCTGTACATGATCTTTGCAAGTAATTTTTTTCGCTCTTAAATGTCCCTTCCTTATACATAAATTAATTATATACAAAAAGACGGATATGAAGTATTCCTGTTTTTTCACTATTTTTCAAAATTGTTTTATCTTATAACTCAAGTGTACATCTTTTTTTAGTCATTTAAATATATAGAAACCTCATTCATACTAATTATCCCCTACCGCATGCAGCCGAATTTTGATTAGAAGTGCTCGCATTTGCTTGGACTTTTGGTCAAGGGAGAGGAAAACTGCAGAAAACACACAGCCCTGGCGAAAGTAACGGATAGGAATTCATTCCGAATTATTCCGGAATCTGTATCGGAACCATGCCGAATTAATCCGAAAAAAGTTCTACATTTCGTTCAATCCAAATCGGTTAAAAATTCATCCGACTCAATCCGAACTTCCAATCCGAACCAAATTTTCAATCCAAATGAATCCGAATACGGATTGAGCTAAACCGATGTTCAATACGAATGAATCCGAGTTTGGATTGAATTGGATTTATTTGCATTGAAAATCGGTTCAGGTCAATCCGACCTCGGATTAGAAATTTGGTTCGGATTTGAATTTCTGATTGAGTCGGATTAATGTTTAACCGATTTCGATTGAACGAAATGTAGACATTTTTTCGTATTGGTTCGGATAAAGATTCTGGAATGATTCGGATTTAGGAATGAATTCCTATCCGAAACTTTCGCTAGGGAGACACACTGAGTGTCCGCCCTACTGATAGAGCCTACATATTAAGCTTCATGGAACCCACATAATAAACCTACGAACAACGTCGGATTGAAACGTATTCAAAAGTATTGCACTTTAAATGCGTGGTCAAAATTATCCTCGGCGTCAAACCTCCCGCTTGGCAATAGTCTAACCGCGCCTCAACGAATCGAGAATCACCGCGTAGCTACTGTATAGTAAAAATTGCAATATTAATAATAAACTTTAATTTTAATAAACGATTAATGTTTTTTGTCCGTCAATTTATGAAGTATTCCGCTAAATGACTATTTTAAAGGAAATTTTTTTTTTTTTAAATCTCACATTTTTTAATAAAAAACATTTCCTAAGTGTGGAAATTTCTGTAACATGCACATCTTACTGTACTTCATTTAAAAATACTAATATAAAAATTGTGATATATCGGCCATGACATGATTTTATACTCTCTTTGAAGTTAATTTTTGTAAGTAACAAAAATCATAGTTCATAAATTATTAACAGTAATGAAAAAAGAAGCACATTTTCAAAGATATTTTTTGTAATCTCAAGTGAACTCTTAATTTTGAGAAGATACTCTAGTTTCCTTCGACCTCGCTATATAATTCTATATTTACCTCTATGCACAGTTTAATGCTATCCCTGCTCTCTATACGTACATATACTTCCCTTAAGTACATGGTTGTTTATTCTCCCACGGCACTTACATAATTATCCAAACATGCAGAGAAATATGGTTCACAAATTATTGCAAAACCTAACACAATTTTAACACCTCTTAAATCTGTTTATTACATTTTCAAAAATTTTCATTACAGCTACAAATTTTTGGCATTTACGTAATTTATCAATAAAAGTATCACATAATAGCTGCTATATTTTACATGTTATATAACGAAAAGCACAATTGAATATGCATTACATTAAAACTTATTTAAAAAAATATCATTAACGTTTTTATTGGCGACATACTTATTATTTTCGTGATTCAAAAGAAAGAATTTGAATTAAAATCGACCTACAATTTCAAAAAAAGTACATTTGTATCTTGAATATTTATTCTAGCACATTGAGATAGTGTAATTTATTATCATTTATTAATTAAGAATTAAAAGGCGATTAATATTTGTAAAATAAAAATAGGCAGTAAATGGCACTAGGTCATTTTTATACTGATTATGTTGCTTTTCAAAAAGATTTAAACTAATCGACTTCTGCAGAAAAATGGTTTTTCCCTGAATTATTTTTGCAAATAATATTTTGATTTCTCTTTCTTGAATTTGTATTACAATTATAGTGTAATAGCACATCCACAATTTTTCCTTTTTTTAAGACTTTTAATACTGGAATCGTATTTAATTAAATGCAGTGGAAGTTATAATTTTCTAAACAATAGATCCTACATTTCTATGAAGTTATTGTTATTGTACTTCTTATAATTCAGGAAAATCGCACATTTTCGACCACATTTTTTCTCTACTCTGTGTTCACAATTTGCTCACAACTATACAAGTACTCTTTCGGTACTTTATCCTTAAATAAATATATTTATTGTCCTCGCCCAATAAACAGTTTAAAAATCGTCTGCAGCAACTATTCGCATATTAAAATATATATAACAGTCTTGTAACTGAAGCTCCTAGAAGTAAATATCTTATATATTTTTTTCTTGTAAATAGTTTTTCGATATTCATTCTTATTATTGTATTGCACTTGCAAAATTATAAAAAATGAGAGTCTGAAAGCTCAATGTAAATTCAAAAGAATTTGAAAATAATTAATCCAATGATATGACATAATTTTTCCAAACCAGGAAAGCTGTTTCAAGTCATTGCTAAAATTTACAACATCTATATCAAATTCGAAAATGCATAGAAAGAGTGATCCTTTAGTTTGTGCCATTCTAGCATTCAATTATCACATATTATACTTAAAAATAAAAAGCGGAAAAATTATTCGATGATTGATCGATGGTCAAATAATGCTAATAAGTCATCAGCTCTGCACTTCGTAGAAATCAGCTAATGGAATATTATAAAAAAATAAGTTATGAACGCATAACGTTGAATTCTTGGCTAAACTTCTAAAGGTAGAAAATAGGCACGATATTCGTTAGGACTGATAAGCAATTGTTTTTTGCGGTCTTATCTCCACGTACTTCGAATATTCTAGACTTAGAACAACGTAACCCCGATTCGAAAAAACTCTTCTGAAGAGATGGTTGTAACCCCGGAAAAGAATTGGACAAACTGGTGGTTTTCCTGACTTTTTGTCCTTTCCACTGTCGACTAGATCCATTAAGTCGACCATTCTACATCCAGGTTTTCTGAAAATTAAAGGGATTTCTGTAATATATACCTCAAATTTCTAGAATTTACATAGAAGTCTTCTGATTCCTACAATCTTCATACAGGACTTTTATTAAATGATTTTTTATTGTTTTTATAATTTACTTCATATAATAGTTTAATTTTTTCAAATTCCTAGCTGAAAAAGTATTTTTACAATAAAATTCAATAGATTACGGCTATTTTGAAAATGTATTTTTACAATAAAATACAATAAAGTACAATAATGGGAAAATTGTAATTGTTTGAAAAAATTTGTAACACGGCCTTTTGTAAAATTGTTCAAATTCTAGGAAAATTGTAATTTCTGGTAATTTTTCCCAGTATTGAACAAAAATCGTTACAAATTGTAGAAAAGAAAACACATATTTTAATAAAAATCACTTCAATGTACTTTATTGTATTTTATTGGAAAAAAACATATCCATAACGTTTTTTTTTATAGAAAATTCTGAGTTTCTATGAATTCTTTTAAATTTCTATAACTTCTGCAAAACCTGTATGAACAAGTACAATTTTTAAACTAAAAGACAAGTAAATCTACGACCCTACTTAGGCAGGTATATTTTTTCATAAATTTCAATACATTGTTTTTATTTAGAAAATTGTGAATTTCTGCAGACAATAAAGTACATACAATCAAATACAATAAATTATAATACAGTACACAAATGTGAAATTTGTCGTTTTTGGTAAAAATTGGTAATTAATTGTACAATTTCATAAAATTGTCGGACTTCTAGGAAAAACTATAACTTCTGGTAGATTTTCTTCCATTATTTTTTCGAAAAACGTTTAAAATTTTAAAAAATTATACAATTTTACAATTGTTTGCTAAAATTAAGAATTTTCTATTACAAAATTTCAATTTTTACACTATTTTACGTGCTTTACTATACTTTATTGTATTTTATTGTGAAAATGCATTTCAACTAAGGTTGTTAAATTAAAAAAAAATTAATCAATTTTAAACTTACACATTTCCAAAACCAAAACATAAACCTTCGTCCAAAACTACATAATCAACATGAAGATTTCTCAAAGTTTCATAAACGGCTGATGGTTCCTTTCTGCTAAATATCTCGTAGACTTTTATCGTTCGATCTCTAAATATTATAAATTAAATTGGTTTGAGGAAACATTTTTTTAAAGATGAATTTGAAAAAAAAACAAAGGTACTTTAAAAGTAGCTTACCGCATTTCTTTACTTTCGTAATAAGGATTATTTACTATTGGTCTGCCTGTGGATAACATCAGGTTTGCCATCAGAGACATTTTTCCAGCGAATACTGCAGATTTCGGGGTTTTTGCTTTTACCCATTCAAATAACTCTTCCTGTTCACTGTTACTATATTGAGCTAAAAGCAAAAAAATATAACTGTACTCATTTATTCAATTTTCTTCTAAAAAGAGGTAGATGTGGATAGACATTTATCATCATATAATTTTTCATCAACAATAAAATGTGGCATTCCTAAACATTTCTTTTTTGGCCAATTTTTAATTGGAAACTTTTTATTCTTGAAGTTAAAAATTTTCAAAACTTTCTGAGAAAAGTTTGTTAAGTATATTGCATTTTCACTGTAAAATATATTTTTATTTAAAACAATTCTTTAAACCAAGTACCATTCTGAACTTCAGAAATAGATTGAAACCGGAATCTGGAAAGATATTCAAGAAATAATAATAAATACATAAATGACTTGATTTTTACAGAATTTTGATAGCTTTCAATTTATTTTAGAGAAAGTGTTATCAATGTGACCTACTCTTTCTGACCTACTCTTCCGAAACGCATCGAGTAACAAAAAGTTATTTCATAATTGTAAATACAAAACAAAAAGCTTTCAGCTTCAAACATAATGTTAATTTGGTTATAATATCCCGAGAAACTTTCGTTCAGTTATGTTAAGTGTTGTACTGAATATTGTAATAAAAAGCTTTAAGATATTGTTTTGTACATACTCTATTAAATTCAAATGGCCCACTCTTTAAAGTGATTTACTCTTGCATAGTTTCCCCTATTTTTGTTATATTATCATATATTTTGCAAATATACACACCAACATGACTTCTTTCTTCCTGAAGTCTTTGGATTCCATTGTACGTCATCAAAGCTAAAATTAGAGCAACGAAGGCTCCCCTGGAAGCTTCACCTTTAATTCCAAATTTGGCAAGATATCTTTTTCCGGCAACCAATGCAGCAATTATGCACAAATGTGGTGTCATGAAAAGCTTCAGTCTCATGATGAAAAATGCCATTACAATAAAAGCTCCACACTGCAAAGCATTGTAAGCCACTTCAGGTTCAATGCAATCAGGATAACCTTCTTTCTTGAAATTTCTGTACCAGTAATAAATTGTTATTACCCCAGCAAGGATAACAGTAGGCAAAAGTGCAGTCATTATTATCGTTTTGTAAGTCTCGTACTGCAGGAAATCAAATTCAATAGAACAGGTGTATAACATCGTGTGAAAATTTTTGTAATCTGTGATCTTTGATTTGAGTAGATCGAAAATGTGATTATCGTCTTCTGACTTCATGATATAAGATTTTGTCATGATTGTGGAAACTATCGTAGAAATAATTTCTATCCACACAGTGCCTGATGGACTGAAGAAGCGAGAAAGTTTTTCACTTATAAATTCGCAGTATACGTGGTTGAAGAGAAGGCACCAATATAAAGATTGAGATAGAAGAGTGTTTTCTGAATCCATAATTATAATCAAAGCTGATAGTGCATGAATTATAAAAATTTTTCTGCATAAGTCTCGAGGGATTATTTTGATCCATTTCAGAAAAAGCAAAGCTACAATTTGGGTGAAGAAAATGAACTGGGAAAATTGCCATGATTGGAAACTGTATATCATAGCCATAATGATGTCCTGTAAAAAAAATTATTTTTTGTAATGTCGATTTATTCGACCTCCATTTTAAAAGAACCTCTCTTAGAGTGTATGTCTAAAACGACCACTTTGTCGTTGGTCGTGCCGATAAATGCAGAATCAAACAGAAGATACGTTTAATAATTGAATACTCTCGGGCTTAGTAGATTATTTAGAATTAATTCTAATTCACTCGAGCTTCTTTAATTCTCAGAGTTCCTTGAATTCTTCTGAATTCAGAAAAATTCTCTGAACTCCATGAATTCTCTGATATCACTTTTTTTTGAAGTTCTCGGAATTCCCCGAAATTCCAAGAATTCTACTACTTCAAGGAATTCCCACGACTTCAAAATTATGCAAGAAGTTCAGGGAGTTAAAAAGAATTCAAGGAATAAAAAAAATTCAAAGAATTCAAAAGAATTTCACAAATTTAGGGAATTCCACATTCAGGGAATTACACAAATTCAAAGAATCCCATAAATTCAAGGGGTTCAAAATAATACAAGGAATTTAGGGAGCTTACAAGAATTCAAGGGATTCCAAATAATACAAGGAATTCAGGGAGCTAGGAAGAATTCAAGGAATTCGATCAGATAATTCAGAAGATTTCAAGGAAGTTAAAAGAATTCAAAAGAATTTGAAAGAGTTTCAATGCATTCACACTGGAAATCTCATTTAAGTGCGGTTTCGGGTCTGGTGCTAAATCGCCTTCACTTAAATCGAACACAACATTCGCTCGCTATGAATGTAAACATTCAGGGCCGTCTGAACCATTTCTGTTGGATTTGTACTAACGTGCTGAGAGTACTGCCAGTCTGTCGCTACGCTGCTGCTATTTGTCAATCATGACTGAGCACAGCCTCTCTTTCGGTCCCGCGATCCCCGCATTACAAAAATGCCGAGGACTGAAATTCTACGAATCACTTAAATGGCAGTTATTTAAATGGGATTCCCAGTAGAACTATTAATAATATACTAAACCAGAGAGTATTCATTAATCGAAATGTTTGATGTTTGCCACATGTGTGGTCGCTTTACGCGAGGGGGAATTTACTCGCGTATTACTCCATACACTTTACGCGTAATAATCGCGTAATAATGCTTAATAAAGGGATTACCCCGTGCAGGTTTTTGACGAGTGAATTCATCATCGGTTTTAGACGAACACTCCCAGAGAGGTTCCTTTAACATGGAGGTACCGAATTATTTTCTTCATAATATTTTATTTTGTTTTTATACTTTTATGATAATTTAAAAAAAATATGTGGGCGTCCGCATAAGTACCCTTATGGCCGCTTCTAGTTTATGAAATATTCATGTTTTTCTAAGTCAGGATCAAAATGATTATTTCAGAGTTTGAGGGGGGATGCTTGTAGGACCCATACTAAATCTACTGGCACTGCAACCGGAAGTGGGTATATTTCACGTTCAAAGAAAAAGTATAACATGCGTGCGCTAATATTGCACTCGCAGGACTACCACAGACTAATGTACTTGAAAAAAGTGGATGAAGTGACTAATTTAAGCTGAAAAGTGACTAAAAACTACTGTCCACACAATACTGTTACATTAAACATTTATTTTATCGGATTGGATTTACAAGATTAGATCACGTTCTTTTGCTGAATTCGAGGGTGAAAACCAAGGTCACAATTGCTAGAATAATTTTTACAAGTAATGCTCAGACGCATTGTAATTCATTGTATTACAAGATAACTACACCCTTGACACTTAACTGCCGTATTTATATTTCGATGCTTTATAATAGGAACTATAGAAAACTAGAAAATTATAAATAATTTCAATTATAATGTTACAGAAAGCACAACCTAAAATGCTCTCAAAGCAAGCAAATAGGGTGATTTTTACGAAAATAGGCGAATAATAGGGGAATGAATTCTTTTAAATAAAATTAATGTAGGTACCATATTGAATTTAATATGAAACGCTTTATATTCCCAATAATTCAGTAAAAAATATTGCAATTTCAGCAAAATATATAAGTTTTTAACCAAAAAAGTTCGGAGAGAGCGAATGTTATGTTCGCTTTAAGTGAAGGTCATTTAGGACCATGTCCGAAACCGCACTTAAATGGGATTTCCAGTGTAGTTAAATTTTCAGTTAAAACCACTAATTTAAAAGAAAAGTATTTTCAGCAAAATAGTTAAATTTTCAGACAGAGATTAATTTTTTACTAAAATGATGAATCTTCAACCAAAAAATGATTTATTAACAAAGTACTTCCCTTTTCAACCAAATAGTTGCATTTTCAACCAAAAAAGATGAATTCTCGACGAAAAATGAAATAGTTAATATTTTAAACAAAAAATACGAATATCAAAGAAAATAGTTCAATTCTAAGCCAAACCAGATCATTAATTTTGAACCAAATAGTTGCATTTTTAAACCAAAAAAATAGAATTTCTACCACAAGAGATGAACTTTCAATGTGATAGATGAATTTTTAACAAAAAAATTAATTTTCAACCAAATAGTTTAAGTTTCCACTAAATAAAAGATAAATTTTCAATCAAAAATGGAATAATTAAATTTTCAGTTAAAAAATGAATTTTTTACAAAATGGTTGAATTCTCAACCAAAATAGATGATTAATTGTCAGCCAACCAATTGCATTTTTAATCAAAACAGATGACATTGGCTTCGGGTTAGGATATTTATTCTTGGCACTCGGAATGTTTAAATTAAACGTTAACAAAAACATCTCTTTTAGAATCCTGTTTTTCTATGAATCTTCATATTCTGAATTTTCTACGTAATTAAGTATAGTTAAAGATTAAATTGCTCGAAGCTTTGTAGGATTTAAGGTATACCTTATAATCGTGTCACGCGCGCTTCACGATCGATTTTAAATATTAAATGTATATTTATGTTCTGAACTACATTACAATAAAAAAACGGCAATACTTTCTTCAGACTTTCCTGCCTATCTCGCGTTGTTATGCTAAAAATAGGAATTTTTTTCATAGAATTTTTGGTGGATAAAAGAAAAACTCTTACAAGTTTTTTTTCGACTTTTTACGTATCTCGCATTTTTGATGTAATCAGTTTAATTTTAAATCCAAAAAGATAACACTTAAATAACAAATAAAAAGATAACAGTTGATTTTACAAAAAGAAAAGTTAATTATTGGACTCTATTAATTCAGCTCGCCTTTAGGAAAAACAAAAAAAAAAAGAAAAAGGGGAAGTTTCTTGAAAATAGGACAAAGAGAGAAATTATTTTAAAAATGAGAAAAGAGAAGAATACAGGGAAAAAGCAGGAATTCTGATATTGAATAGCATAGATAGATTACTACAGATTTCATACATAGATTAATTAAATTTTCTTTGTTTTAGATAAAACCTAAAATGAGATGGATTTTTTTTTCTTCAAAAAAGTGATTATAGTGCCTTTTTCTTTGAAGAGTGACTAAAAACTGTCTTGAAAAAAAAATTACTAAAAGTGTGGCAGCCCCGCACTCACAGAATTTGGATGCGATTTTCTCGAAAAGCGTTTTTTCTAAGAGCCAACTGGAAAAATGCGAAAACACATTTTTCAACTTTGGGCTTAAAATGCCAACCACAAGGGACAATTTCATGCGGACGCCCACATGTAATTGATTAATTCCCATTACCAAGATCCGACCAAATACTGAAATAGTGAATAATACTGACCGTGTATGTGTACAATTTAGTCAATTTCGACTTGATTTCTCGATGTCCTCTTATGAATTCGGTAACTCTGTACATTTGGTACAGTAAGGCTGGATAGGCAAAACTTTCCCTTAAAGGTGGAGTCCACTGGACTCTCGTGCACTCATTGTGGTTATAAAAAAAGGAAAATATTGCAAGTAATCCTCCATAAATTGAGTCACTTAAATATGTAGCATAGAGAAAAATAATTGTGCCAGTCAAGGTTGCATGGTACCAAACAATTTCTAGGTAAAAATAAATAGGCACCCCTAACCCTTCGCAACTCATTACAGGTGGAAGATCGTTTCCTCTTTCAATCTGTAATTATTTTTTTATTTCATTATTCTTTTAAGGCCATGTAATACTTACCCGATTACTACCTTATCGAAATTTTTTTCGCAACAACTCACGTCCACACGATTGGAGATATTCAGTTGACAAACTGGAAATTTAAATGAAAAACACTAAGGAATGTTTTTACGGTCCTAAATTTCTGGAAAAACCGCAGTGTTCCGTAGTGTTTTTCATTTTATTTCACAAATTTTCAACTCGATATTTCAATTCGAGTGGACGTGAACTGTTGCGAGAGAATGTCGGTAAAATAGGTAATAGATATTTGTTTATAAAATGAAAAATTGATTATAAAAATTATTAGCGTGAATTACAAGATACAGTCAAATCTAATAAAAACAAATTATAATTCCAATTGATAGAAATTTGTAGGTATTCTTAATAATTAATTAAATCAAGAAATTGTTGAATTCAAATTTTGAAAATACCTGCCAGCATTGAGGTCTTGATAAAAAACCGCTGCTTTTTCCAATGTGATAAAGAGATCCTGCTATGGTCTGCAAGATATAATTCGTTACTAGAATAGTTAATATATAATATTACAAAAGAAAGATAATAATGTTTATTTTTAATAAGCAATTAATTAAACTTAATCTAATTTGTAACCTCAGGTAAAATGCTGTATTTATGGGTGGCATCAATCACATTTGGATATTCAGAAATGTTATCAGATTCGATTCTTTCGAAACCAATGTTGAGATTATCTGCCTCCGCAAGGGTTTTATAGTAGGAATAGTACATTCCCTGAAAAATGATGATCATAAATTATCTTTATAACGATTAAGGATTGATTAATTTTTTCATTTTTATAAATAAAATTTGAAACAAAATTTATATTCCCTGAAAAATGATGATTATAAATTATTTTTAAATACCAATAATGGATTACAACATTTGTCTGTTTTTATAAATAAAATTGAAAAGAAAGTCTAGTATATTCTCTAAAAATGATGAATATAAATTATTTTTATAACTATGGAATAATAATTTTTATATTTTTATAAATAACATTTGAAACAAAATCTAATATACTCCTTTAAAAATGATAATTATAAATTACTTTTGTAACGACTTTAGATTAATGAATTTTTCTGTTTTTATAAAAAAAATTTAAAACAAAATCTATATTCCCTGCAAAATGATGATTATAAATTATTTTTATATACTCATAATGGATTAAAACATTTTTCTGCTTTTAACCCTTTGAGGGGCATATTTTTCTGATGGACGAATTTTGGAAGACATAACTGATTTTAAGGTTTTTGGGGTCGCTAATTACGATTCCGGAGTCAGATTTCGGAAATTCAAAATGGAGGAACCAATATGGCGGCTATTTAGAGCCAAATTCGTGGTTTTTTGTTCAATCATATTTTCATATCAATTTTCTTACCAAAATTGCCGCCATATTGTATTCGCCATCTTGAATTTTGTGTCTTTGATATCAGAATCGTAATCAGCGACCTCAAAAACCCCCATAATCCGGTTTCTCGCCGATTGAACAAAAAAACCACAAATTTGACTCAAAATAGCCGCCATATTGGTTCAGCCATTTTGAATTTCAAAAATCTGACTCCAGATTCGGAAACTACGACTCAAAAAACATAGAATCCCACCATGACTTGAGCATGTTATCGGGCTTGTTTTCCTACAACCAAATTTATCCGTAAAAAGTGGCTTTTTTTGAAAGTAATTTGTTTATAATTATGAACATAATGAAGATATTGATTTCTCATCTATGAAAATATCAATATTTAAACCTCAACTACTCAAACATCCAATAAATTACGAAAGAATACAAGGAAGAAGTAGGAAAATATCCAAATTATTGATGATAAACAGGTGGGACGTATATGTCCCACTGCCCCGCAAAGGGTTAAATATAAAATTCAAAACAAAATCTAGTATATTCCCTGAAATTGATGACTATAAATTATTTTTATAACTATGGAATGATAATTTATATATTTTTATAAATAAAATTTGAAACAAAATCTAATATACTCCTTTAAAAATGATGATTATAAATTACTTTTGTAACGACTTTAGATTAATTAATTTTTCTGTTTTTATAAATAAAATTGGAAAAAAATCTATATTCCCTGAAAAATGATGATTATAAATTATTTTTATATACTAATAATGGATCAAATCATTTTTGTTTGTAAACAAAATTTTAAACAAAATCTAGTAGATTCCCTGAAAAATGATTATTATAAATTATTTTTACAACAAGTATGGTTTAAATAATTTTTCTGTTTTCATAACGAAGTGTCTCGTCGTCCCGAAATTCGGGAGGACTAGCCTATCCCCTTTTCCAACTACCCCAATTATTTGGGACAACTAGACACAGCCTTTTTATAGATAAAATTTGAAACAAAATCTTAATACCATTTATTAGAAATAAATCTAGGAAAAATAAAAAAAAATCATTTTTAATAAGAGAAACTACTCGTCTGAGAACCAAATGGATCAACAGAAAAATTATATACAACAAAATTTATTATAATAAATATATTTAGTTTTTTTTCTAATTAAATTTTTATTTCAGACAAAAATATAAAAAACTTAATTTTTCAGAGCAAAACGCTATTCATAAATAGGTAGATTACACATAGAATACACAGAATAAAAAAATATATTTTTCGAAAATCTGAAATTTTTTGTAAGTTTTTTTTTAAACAAGCACACATTTTTGCAAAAAGGACCAAATTAAGTTTCTGGAGTGACGTTTATTACTTTAAGGTTATGTCAACTAGACGAAATATTTGTCTCATAAAGCAACCGTTTTTACAATTAAAAAACAGAAAATATAAACTTTATATCTTAAAGGTTGATTATTATTTCCATAATTATTTACCATTTCAGTTCTAAATGACATTTCCCTTTCAATATCTGAAAGATGAGAGAAGTGTCTGTCATTTTCAAAAAGCGTTGACACATGCCAGCCATGTAGGAATCCAAAACCAAGCCCTATAATTACAGAAAGAAATATTTTTTATTTAATACAAAAATAATAGTTTCAAAGAATACAAATGTAGAATCATGTAATTTCCACAGGGATGAAAAAGTGCGGTTTAATGAAGCTTACCGAGAAGTGTCACCGCCATTCTGTAACAGAAGCCGGCTCCCAAATCTGCCTTTTTTTCTTCATTTTTATGCTTTTTCTCAATTTTTTCCCCCACATATGAATCTTCTTTTGTAGAACTCATGGGGCTGTTAAATAGGCAAGAGTGATTTTACAAAAAATGTGTACATAACTGCGTGACTGCCAAAGTGAACTATCAGAATGAGAACCTATAAGGTTGTCTGATAGTTCTGATTCTTGACACAGAGGGCAGCAAATACTAAGGGCAGGTTTAAAAAATTCCGGTTTTTGATTGGATTTATTTTAAATAAAAATAATATATAGTTGCTTCCTGTTTTGATGAAATTTCCAACTCTTGAAAATTTTCGTTCAATTTATGGAGAATTATCATTGTATTGTATTCTATATTACATGGCATTCATTAGATTTAAGATTACAATTCCATTATTACATTCCATTATACCAATACTATTTAGGGTGGCCAGATTTCTGTTTCACCAAACCGGGACACATATTTTCCGACCCCCCAATAAATCGCTAAATGAAAAATTTTATGTCAGAAATGGAACTCAAATGTTAGGGGGAGAAAACAAGGGTCTCTCAAAATTAAATTACTTCCAATGGTTTAAAAAAAGTGAGGGAGAGCCACAAAATCGATATGGCATTAAATCTCACGTCACTCCAATATCTTTTAAATTATTTTATTTATTTATTATTGTCAATTATTCTAGAATCCTTGATCCAGTTTCGAATCTTATTTTCCCCCAAAAATCTTTTTTGTTTTGACTTTGGTTTAAAATACAGGGCTCGAATCGTGCGACTTATTGAAGAAAAATGCGACGAATCGACATTTTTCCGTTTCTCTCAGAACTTCGCTGTACCTACTTTCAATTTTCATCGCAATGAAATATATTAAATTAAAATTCAAAGCTAAACAAAATTGTATTATTTTAATTGAGAACATTAAACATGGAATAATTTCTTATTAAAACTTTATTCTGAGAAAATTTTTAATTAATAGCGTTTAAAATTGAACTTAAAACTTAAATTCGAACTAATTATTAGCACCCAATAAGAAAATCCAACTATTTTTGGTTGAAAGTTTATTCGTTTTGGTTAAAAATTAATCTTTTTTTGGTTGAAAATTGGTCTTTTTTGGTTCAAATGTGAACTGCTTTGTAAAAAATCCTTTTTTTGGTTGCAGATTCATTATTTTTGTTGAAAATTCATCTCATTGGTTGAAAATTTGACTATTTCGTTGAAAAATCTTTTTTGTTGTTGTAAATCAATTACTTTTACGGAAAATTGAACTTTTCCACATTAGATTGAAAATGTATCTTTTTTAGTTAAAAATTCAACGATTTGTTTGAAAATTCGTGTATTTTTTCTCCTTTATTTGAAAATTCAACCATTTGGTTGAAAATTCGATTACTTCGTTCAAAAGTTATCTTTTTTGGTGAAAAATTCAACTTTTTTTTAACATTCGTTTTTTTTATAGAAAATTCTTCATTATGGATTGAAAATAATCTTAATCATCTCTTAATCATCTTGGTAGAAAATTTATCTTTTGTATTAAAAATTTATTTCAGTATTAGGCTGGAAATTCAACTATTTGATAAGAAATTAAACTATTTTGTTTGAAAATGTAATTATTTTGTTGAAAATTCTACTCTTTGGTCGAAAATTCAACTATTTGTTGAACATTCGTCTATTTTGACAACAATTTCGTCCTTGGGCACTTATTTTTGTTGAGGCCTAATCTCTTTTATTTGAAAAATCGACCATTTGGTTGAAAATTCAATTATTTTGTTCAAAAGTCATCTTTTTTGGTCAAAAATTCAATTTTTTTAACTTCCTTTTATTAGATAGAAAATTTATCAGTATGGATTGAAAATTAATCTTTTATATTCTCATATTTTTGGGTTGAAAATTCAACTGTTTTACAGAAAATTCGTCTTTTTGGCTTGAAAATTCAACAACTTGGTAGGAAATTAAACTGTATGGTTGGAAATTAACATTTTTGTTGAAAAATGATATTTTTTGGTTCAAAATTCAACTATTTTGGTTAAAAATTGATATTTTGAATTGAAAATTGACTTTTCTAGTTGAAAATTCAACTATTTGGTTGAAAATTCACGTATTTTATTAAAAATTCGTCTTTTTTGTAGAAAATTATCTTCTTGTTTAAAAATTAATCTATTTCAGTTGAGGATTCAACTATTTTTTTCAACATTCATATTTTCTGGTTGAAAATTCAAAAGTTTGATAGAAAATTCATTTTTTTGTCTTGAAAATTCAACAATTTGGTAGGAAATTAAACTATTTGGTTGAAAATTCATATTTTTGGTCGAAAGTTCAACTACTTCTGTTGAAAATTGATATTTTAAATGATGAATTTTCAACGACAAAAATTCATGTATCAAACAAGAACGTTCATGTATTTTGTTAAAAATTTGTCTTTTTGGTAGAAATTAATATTCTTGGTTGAAAATTAATCTTTTTTTGTTGAGGATTCAACTATATAGTAGTAAATTCATGTTTTCAGGTTGAAAATTCAACTTTTTTGTAGAAAATTCGTCTTTTTGGCTTGAATATTCATTTTTTCTGTTGAAAATTATCTTTTTTTGTTGTTGAAAATTCAACTTTTCAAGTTGATAGTTTAACTATCTCTTAAAACATGCGGCTCTTTGGCTTTTCAATTTAACTATTTGGTTGCAGTTCAATTTTTTTTTGCGTCAAAATTCGACGATTTGGTTGAAAGTTCTCAACTATTTGGTTGTGAATGCAACTTTTTAATTGAAAATTATTATTTTTATCTAAACTCAACTATTTCATTAAAAATTAATCTTTCGGGTTTAAAAGTCTGTCTTCTAATCCATTCAACTTTTTAACTTAAAAATTCAGTCCGAATTTAAAAGAAGAGTCTAAATGAGTTCTCTCTGCTTTAAGAATAAAATGTATTCATGAATTCATGAAAAATTGATTCAACAGTGGTTGCTCACTTCTTTTTTTTATATTTATGAAAAGCATATTAGTATACAAGTCGTACGGTCGTGAATTCTGAACAGTATTTCGGAGGCGGCAATTACTATGTTGTAAATAAAGGAAACTTGTTATTTTTCGCAAAAAGGGAACTGTAGGAAAATGTTTTTTTTTCAAGTTCGGTATTTCGACAAACACCGGGACATTTAACTACAAACCGGGACGCTTCTCGAAACACCCAAAAACCGGGACATGTCCCGGAAAACCGGGACGCCTGGTCACCCTAATACTATTAATTATACCATTATGTTATACATTACATTAAATTCCATTAACATCGCGTTACATTCCATTACAATTACATTGCATATTGTATTGCCATTTGATTATATTGCATTACCATTACATTATTCCCATTAAAGTGCATTACAATACATTACTATCATATTACATTAAACCATTAAATTACAGTATTATTACGAGACATTCCATTATCTTTCATGAGGGGAGACCACCCTACAGTAGATAACGATCCTACAGTAGATAATCATCCTACAGTAGATAATCATTATTTATAAGTACAAATATGAGTAAAATAATCAATTCTTATTTTTATACATCAACACATATCGTGTATTAACAATAAATTACATTAAATTAATTATATAACATACATTAGTATTTTAAAATAATGATTATCTACTGTAGGATCATTATCTACTGTAGGGTGGCCTACCCTACATTGCACTACATGACCATTTCATTCCCATTACATTACATTATCAGTACATATTACTAGTGTTTGACACGTTACCAGTCAAAAGTAAGGCGTTAACGTTGCCATTACGTTTTAAAATAAGTAACGCGTCACCTTTACCGTTACTAAAAAGTAACGTTCCGGGTAACGCGTAACTGTCAAGCACTGATTTTCACCATTTAAGTACATTACACTACATTACTATCACCTTACATTACTATTACATTACATTATACCATTTAATTACATTATTAGTACGAGACATTCCATATTATATGATTATATAATTACATTTCACCACATTACATTACATTAACTTACATCACATTACATTGAATTGCATTACATTACATTACATTGCATTATATTATATTGCATTACATTGCATTACATCACATCACATTACATCACATTACGTTACCTTATATTACATGACACTGAATTACATTACATTACAATGCATTACATTACATTGCATTACATTGAATTACATTACATTACAATGCATTGCATTGCATTACATTGCATTACATTACCATTACATTATTACATTGCATTACAATTACATTACATTCCCATTACGCTACATTACAATTACATTCCCATTAAATTACATTATTATCATTAAAGTACATTAAACTAAATTATTATCACTTTACATTACCATTGCAAGATATTCCATTATATGATTAGACAATTACATTCCATCACATTACATTACATTAACTTACATTAAATTATATTATATCACATTACATTAAATTGAATTACATCACATTACCATTACTTTACATTACACATAAAACATTTTTTTTTTACTGCGTCTATAGTCATCCCGAAAAATTTTGACTATACTATTTTTTAATTTTAATTTTGAATACTCTTCCTGAATTTCGGGACAATAAAACACTTCGTTTTTTTAATAAAGTTTTTGTAACATATCGTCTACATTTTTTAAATTCTAAAACGTAGGTTTTAAGTTTGATGACAATACTTGTATTTCTTCAAAGTTTAAAAAATATAGTTTATGCTGGGCTGGGCCCTTTTTAAAATGTGGTAAAATTGAATAAAAATAATTTCTTTTGTTTGGTATTTTGGATAAATAACGTTAGGTATTGGATTCAAACATTGTTTGTTCACGATTTAGGTAAAGAAATATATAATATATGTATAATGAAAAGGAAAACACGAGTTTTAACTCAAATTTTTAAAAATGACTTCCGCTATAATTCAAGTTAGTTGCTATCATTCAATTTATTGCCATTTTCCTAATTTTTCGCTATTCAATTTTGTCTCCATTATAGGGTCAACTTTTTATTCGAAAATTCCTAAATATGGAATGAAATTTGAGAGTATCACGAGGAGTAACATAATAATTTAAATTGAAGAGATTCTAATAAAAAATGTCTTAAATTTCAGTAAATTGAAAATTATTATTTGGCAGAAAATAATGTATTTATCATTATAAATGGAAAAAATTGGTTCTATTTTATAGTGAATGTAGTAAATTTATACACAAATGGAATAACAATTTAAAAAATGTAAATTGTGAACATTTCAGAAGTTGTTACTAATAAGAATATGCTAGAAAAAAATAAAAATAAAAACTGAAAATTTGTAAAATTATATAAATGGGCTAGTTTTTATAAATAATTTGAACAGAGCTCAATATAAAAGCACTTTACACGTGCCTTTACACCCAAATTTACACGTATATTTTAGAATGATGATAATATGTATCAATATTCAATATATCGTATTTAAAAACTCTAAAAATACTCGAGCAATTACACGTGTAAATCCATGTATAATTTTTCGTGTATTTTTACATTTAAAAATTCACATGTACTTACATATCGTCGCCATAGAGTCATACTACGCCATGTCCACTTTTTGAAAATTTTGAACCATTATTATTTTGAAGCTCACAGTAACTATTCAAATTTGATTTTAAATAAACTTTTTTCTGATATTTATTCTCTAAGATGTTGCAGTTATTAATGAAAATAGTGACGTTAAATAACAGTTAGAATTATATTACGCCATGTCCTTTTATGCATTGTTCTAAGTGAAAAATGCCAATTTCGTAGCGCATATTCTGTATGGATAACTAACTTCAATTTGTGATATAACAATTTTTAATATGTTTAACCTTAATATTATAAACATCGGAATATTAATCGAAAGTCAATAATTTGGGAATAACTTACGTAATTCAAGGTAAGCAATGAGTAAAATAATGCAAACTATCATTCTGTTGAACTTTTTCCTTAACATTTTCATTATAAATATTTCAATGACAAATATTTTGTGGACATGGCATATTGTAACTCTGAGTATAAAAATTGATTTTTTGAATCTCATATTACGCAATGTCCAAAACCAATTTTCCACATTAGATAAAATACATTCATAATAATATTAAAATTTGTGTTAATATATTCTTGATGACGCATTATTTTAGACCCAAAAACTTATTTTCAGATTCAACGACATTTTAATAGAATATAATATGGTTAAACTTTGTACCTCAGTTTCTCAGTTTGACAGTTGAGGGGCATGGCGTAGCATAACTTTAGGGCGACATCATGTATTCATCACGTATCATCGTGTATTTTTAAAAATTGTAAATCCACTAGGGTTGCCACCTTCTTTGCGGCCTTTATCTGGCAGTTTGCTTATGAAGGGTGATAGGAAGGGGGTGGGGGAATGATCAAAATATCTTTTGAGACCACTTCTCTTATTCTATAAATGCTATATAATATATGATAACATGATTTTTATTAGACAAACTTGATTATAATCACGATCAACTTTAGTTTAATAAATACTTATGACTAAAATTAAAACTTACTTACTCACTAACGTGATGTGTATGATCAGTGTAATATATGTGGAAAATTTAAAAATTATTTTATTGATTATAAGATCATTGGAACTTATACATTTGAGTCAAAAAAGTTTATAATGTATCAAAAAAATTGTGTAATCTCGAGAATTGGGCCGACTTTTACGCGTTTCTGCCGATAGACTGCCGCAAGACGTTTGGGCCGGTTAAACCGGCTGAAATTGGCCTAGGTGGCCACCCTAAAATCCACGTGAATTTTCAAAAATTATTACGTGTAAATCAATATGTAAATGAACGTGTAGAAAACGACTTTTTAGTCATAAAAACACACTAGAAAAAAGTAATGAGAGGTTTAAAGCATAGAAAAGTATATACAGGAGAATTCAAAAATGCTAATTTCAGAATTTATCTATTTCTAATTTTTTCAATTTCTTACCATTGTTTTAAATGTGCTTTTATCATTAGTAAGCAGTAGAAAGTTCTAAAGTATTGAAAAAGAATTTTTACAAATACTGAATGGTGGTGCTATCTTTTGGGAAGGTACTGAACCTACATGACATGAAAAGTAGGTAAATTTAATCCCCTCACTTTTTATACCGCATCAATCAGAAAATTAATTTGTTTTAAAATGAATGTTTGAAATTATGTTTAATATATGAGACTCAATAATTAATGTTCTCAAATTCAAATTTCATAAAAAAATCTTTTCTTTTATGGCAAAAATTTGAATTAAAAGGCTCAAAATTTAAACATTTAAAAACTAATTATTATTATTTTTAATACATATTATAAAAAATATAATTTGTAACAATCTTTTTTTAAAATAATAAACGATATTTTTATAAAAATAACGTATTATGTTCGAGAGTGAAGGGAACCTATAATAAGCATCCTATGTATAAAATGGATATAAATGAATGAGGGCAAGTCTGTGCGGCCCATTTCAGTTTTTAATTTGTTTAAATAATGCAATTGTATTTATTCCAGTTTAGCTGGGCTCCTAAGTCCTGTTCTCAGTTACATTTCAAATTAAAATTTAATAAAATTCCACTATTTAAACAGAATAAAAACTCAAATGGGAAAGACAGACTTGCCCTTATATATTTCGAACCATTGCACGTGACAAATTGTTTACGTGACACTCTGGTACATGCCCTTAAACAATTATATATGTCCGAGCGGACACATATTCGTAATTATTTATTACCTACTCATAATAAATAATTTGTTTTTTTATTTATTATATTTATTAATTTATTTTGTCGTATTTATTCAGAAACCGAAATTTTTTAAATGCTAAAAAAATATTTGTTCTTTTCTTAAATTTTATTCCCTTTCTTTCCTTTAATGAATGTATATGGAAAGTTCTAAACAACAATTTAAAATATAATTTAAGGAATTAGGTTTTTAAACAGAGTTTTTCATAACTAATTACTGTTTCAGATACTTCAAATGATTTGAAATTATTACCGAATGGTTAATTGAATTCTCCTCGCAAGTATTTTGAGTAAAAATTGATATTTGTTAACAAAGATTTCCAATGAAAGTAAAGAATAAAATAGTTGGAAATATATTGTTCTTAATGAAATTCATTTTTTTCTAAGGACTTCTATAAAATTCCATTTATTATCCTTTCGAAATCTAGTTGGTAATAAACAAATAAAAATCGAGATTCGCGTCAGATTGATGACACTGATGACACTGATGAGACTTTGGTTAGAATTTAAATTTGCAAAAAAGCGAAATTTGTATTTTCTCGAAATAATCATTGATTCCTAGGAAGAATTAAGTTAGCCGCTTTCCTGAAATTTATATAGCGCAGACGTAGATATAAAAAGTCCACCTTATACGAATAGGGGGAAATGATGTAGGCAACACCCGCTATCGATTAGTCGCGTGGAAGGCAGTCGTGTCATGGAGGATCTCCTACTGCAGATCATCAGGGAGGCTCAAAATGCGAAATTACCAAATTTACGAAAGGCGGCGCAGGAAGCCTCTGGTAAATATAACATTAATGAAACCCTCTTTGATTTTTCATAAAAATTGGCACGAAACAGTACAAAAATACTCTGATATTTCAGAATTTATGGACAAGCAGCAAGGACTGCTACGAGATCCCCCGCATGAATTGCGGGCAAAGTGTTTGCGTGCTATTCAACTCGCGCTTGAAACAAAAAGGAGCAAATTTGTTGCCTTTGGCCTTTCTGGTCTACACGTATGTATTAATTCATATTTTTTACAATTTATTAAGTGATGAGAGAGTTTGTGAATTTGTGTATACATACACATTTTGCAACCCCGCATATGTTTCATAAAATGGATTTTTATTTAAGGGTTGTGTCATGTTGAAATTTTGTATGGTAAAATTGAAAATTTCACTGTTTTATTTGTTTCTGAATGAACATTTTCTATTTTGTTTTAGAAGCAGATCGCACGTTTATCAATTTTAATTTTGTTAATACTTGATAGTTTAATATGAAGCAGGTATTATAATTGAAAAATAATATATGGAAAGTTAAAAAAAAAGAGATTATGTGGAGTTAAAAAAATGTATTGGCGGAAATTTAGTGTATGAAGCATAGTTGGTAAAGTTTTATCAATTGTGTACTTCCGCGAGTGATAACCGATGACTGATGTGAAGAACTTTAATTGTGATTCTAAAATAAATGTAGGATAGAAAAGTTGAAAAAAAGATTATGTGGAGTTAAAAAAAATTTATTGGCGCAAATTTAGTGTATGAAGAATAGTTGGTAAAGTTTTATCAACTACATACTTCCGCGAGTGATAACCGATGACTGATATTAAGAACTTTAATTGTGATTTTAAAATAAATGTAGGAAACATTGTAGCCATTAATGAATTAAGAAACAAATTGGCAATTTTACAGGAGAGCAAAATAACATTCTGTAAAATCGAATTCACAATTAAAAAGAAACACAAGAATATACTTTCGAGCTGATGTACTGCTGAAAAGTGGCTTCATATCGTGACAAAGAACCTTATTTTCAAATTTTCATAAAAATAAATATTAGTTTCCGAGATAAGGACATAGAAAAAAAATGTCAACCCTAGAACCTCAACTTTAGACTATTATATTTTCTCATCACTGGAAGGTTCTTTGTAACGAAACTTTTTTGGTATCGATTAGCATTACATCAGCTCGGAAACATATTCTTGTTTTTCTTCTTTATTGTGAATTCGATTTTACAGAATGGAAAATTCCTCAAATTTTCGTAAAACCAGCCTTTTATTACTAATACAAAAAAAACAAATTGTGAAAAAATCCTTTCAACACCATGCATGTGTATTATATTTTTACAGAATTTTCTATGCAAAAAAAGTTTTCCGAAAAATTGCTTTGATCTTGTTTATATTATAGTTTTAACTTTCTCTTCTAGCATAGGTATTGTAAAAAATCAATGTTCTCCTTTCTAGTAGTAATTGAAAAGTACAAATTTCGTTTGTTACTAAGTATAAATAAGTAATTTTGGATACATTACTTTTATATCAAAGTACAATAAAATACTATAAAGTATATTCAACTACAATAAAAGCAACTAAAACTTGCAAATATTTGTTGTACCTACAAGCTTTGACTCAAAAACAGTTTTCAAATTTATTTTAAAGTGAAAATTCTTACTGATTAGATTCAGTGTCCCATTTCATACTGAGCTACTGTAAGCTACCCCGACTACCCCCTACCATGTAACCTCTTTTCAGTTCTCCTAATAATTTTGGTAGATTGTGTACAGCCAGACGTATGAATATCCTCAGTTTTCACACCCGTGTAGGAATGGTAACAGGGATCCGACCGGGAGCCGGCCGGATAGCCCCAGTTTAAACCGGGCGCTGGCCGGGGATACCGGCCGGGATCCGGCTAAAAACGTCACGGTAAACTGGTCGGATTCCGGCTTTCATACCGGCCGGGATCCGGTCGGGTAATCCGGCCACAGAGCGGTTAAAAAATGTTGCTTCTGGCGAGAAATTGGTAACTTGTTTTGTCTTTTAAGGCTCATCGTAAAGAATACGGTGAACTTTAAATGTCAAATCAAGTTAATAAATTCTCGTGAGGAAATTGAAGAAGAGTTTCAATAATTGATGCTAGAATCTCCTAGAAATTGTTTTATTTTGGAAACCACGTGGTGATTTGAGGTTAGGAAGGAAGAAAGGAAAAAAATGAATATACAACACTATAAATTAATTAAAAATACTAATTATCCACGCAGTAAGTGGGGTTTTCGAACTGATTACTGAAATAAGGTTCATTTTAATTATGGATCGCGGTTTTATTTGCGAAATTCGAGGAGACGACACGTGCATTCTCGTTCGAGGTTCGAAACTGAAACTTACAAGTGTCTACGCCGACGCCAGCGCAGAAGGCGTCAGACATGGCGGTAAATTTGAAAGTGTACAGACTAAAAATTGTCTGAAAATAGAGAAAATTATAAAAATTGTAATAAATCTGCTGTTGCACATTGCAGAATCGATAACAGTTTTATTTAATAAGTTTAAACATTTAAAAAAATCAAATCTTTTTTTTTTAAGAATTCAAAAAGCTAGTTTCTGTTTTGCTGATCTGATAAATCTTTAAATTATACTTTTCAGATAATAATTCATTTAGTATCCGTAAATACGTCTTTGATAATGTCACGACTCTTAAAAAATGTGTAATTTCTACAAAAAAAAGTATCCTGACCAGTGCCCGGTCGGCTCCCGACCATGAAATCTAACCAGGGTTGTCCCGGCCAGCAAACCGGCCGGCTCCCGACCGGTTCCTGGCCATGAAACCCAAACAGGGGTAGCCCGGCCGGGATCCGACCAGAAAACTTGTTGTAGTAGGGCCAACCGGGGCAATTTCTGCACGGGCAAAAATAACAATTTAATGAATTTATATTTGTAAATATTTGGTTGTGTACTTTCTGTTCTAAAATGTTATTCTGCTTTTAGCGCTGAAGCATATCAAAAGGCTTTTAAAAAATTGTATTTTGGATGTTTACATTTCTCATTTGCATAAAAAAGTAAAAAAAAAATCAGTTTAATAAATATTTAATTCTGTGCGAATAAAAAAATGTTGCTCAACAACTCTTGTTCTGTGCATGATAATTGACAAATTCAGTGAAAATTGGTTAAATCAATAATATTGTAGAAACGTTGCAAATACTTGTAGACACACTTTCCATCCGGTCTAAATTTATTAGTTTCCTTTCGATAATGCAGTTTCAAAGTTTTTGTCAAATTAAAGTAAAAATATTTTTAATCAAATTTTATTAGTTATTAGATATATATTATTTGGATATGGATGTAGTTTTATATGAAAAGAACCCAGTTTGTCGATGTTATTTTAAGAGTTATGAGTTATATTTTGATCTTTGTTCCACATTTTGGCACCATTTTCGTGTTCCGAATTGAACCGGAAGTGGGTGTATTTTGCTTTTAAAGATAAAATTCAACGCTGGCGCCTCGTGCCTGGCGCTTATGGCTCTCGATAACTTTAAATGTGTTTTTCCCGAAGAGCGATTTTTCGAAGTTTCAACTTAAAAAGTGCCCCAGTGCTTCGTTTTTCAGTGGGTGTTTGTTCTGGGCCTAAAAGGTCGGGAAATTGTCTTTATACGTAATTCCATACCGACAGCCTGGGCCCTTTTCATATGGAAGTACACATATTATTGAGGGGAATTATAATTCTCAATTTACCTGATAATGTAATTATATAATGCAGAGAATTTTTTATATGAATTTCAGAAAATGTTGAGGGATGACAGGTTCCAATCACCATACGAACCGGAAGATGATTCTTTATGGTTGCCAGCACAAATGTTGCATGCTATGGGCTCGATTCTATCACAATCGGATGACACTCAAACCGATATGCTCAAAGTGAGTTTTAATCTTATTAAATCATTTTTCACTTCTCGATCACAATTTTTTTAAGACAAGGAGAAGATTGAAACAAAATAGTGTGCAATCTCCAATCTTTCTCTGTCGAATTAAAAAATGAAATGATCCAAAATAAGAAGACATCACAATTCTTAAACGATTTTGAACCCTCCCATGACACCTGCGTGAGGTTTCTTTTTGCTTTTTGAAGGTGTTACTTCAAGTCGCGTGTTCCCAATACTGGACGATGAACGGGCGCTTGATCATTGCGATCTTGACGACGTGTTGTGAAGCCTTCGAAAATGGAAATCAAGCCGTGAGAACTGCAGCCCAGGCAGCAACCAGCCAGACGTTGCGATCTTTTTGCCTCTTTTTAGGTAAGGATTCATTCGTGTTCAAAACTCAGTTCAAGAAGGTTTGAATGAATAATTCGAGGAGGTCCTTTTCCTTTTTTATTATTCAAAAAGAATTAAGCTTCACACATTCAAGTTATAATAATACAGTTCCTGTTTCCAAAATTTTAAATTAAATGCAAAAAAAACATACTTAAAGATTATCCATATCCAGAATCTCTGAACGATGTGTAGGGCACTTTCTGCAGTTCGAATTTTTAAGTATGTGTAGATAAAAATTAAATATCCGTTTTCAGAAATGCTTACAATAAGTATAGTTGAGTATACTTAACTACTTATTATAAGGGTCATTCCATTTTATTTCGCCGAAGTTGGTTGCGACCTAATTAACAAAATTTGATACTAAACTATAATAAAATTAAATGTTTTTCAAACTTATTTATCACATAAATTTATTAAATTATTTTTTTATATAGAATATTGATTTTCGAAATGCAAATGTATAGAAAAGAGTGGCATTTATGTGAAGTATAGAAGAGAGAAAAACTCAAATTCTATAATGTAAAATTGAATTAAATCAGACGTATTCAGCAATCTTTAAACTTTTATATAACATGAGAACAAGTAACTTCAATAGGAAATCATGGGCGAAAATTTTATTTTAAAAATGACTAAAACGTAACAATTTTTCGACACTTTCGAAGCGTTATTAAGATCACAGTGTTTAATTTTTTAAATTAAAGCTAACGGCATAAGGTTCATTTTTTAGCAAACTTTTCTGAATTCAAGCTTTTTTCAATTTTTGATGCTGAAATATACAAAATTTCACTTTGCAATTCGTCACTTTAGCGGTTTTGTCCACACGGATAAAAATGGATATTAAGACTAAATATCTGAATTTTCAACTACTATAGGACAATGAACTAGGTGTTAAGGTGTAATATGTTGATGTTAAAATTTAATATCCAGGTATGTGAATATTTTTATATTTCAAGTTTTAATACGTATATATTGAATTTAAATACAAAGAAAAGGATACCTTATAATATCTAGGCTGTGGTCCTATAGTTAAAAATCCAGATATTGAGTCTTAGTATCAATTTCAATATATTTATTTTAATTAGAGATGCACGCCAAGACGAGAATTTCTCGGATCTCGCCTGATATTGCCCGCATTCGAGATATTCTTGTTGTCGAGAACTTTTGGGTTTCAATTGTTTAATCTCATCCCGTCCCGACTCCAATATGCAAGCAAGATCGGGCAAGATTCTCGATAATGTTTGCATTTTGAGTTTGACATTTCGCGTAAATCTGAAAAATAAGGTAGCAGAATTTGAACGTTATGGAAGTGGAATCACGACGAATAAGAAGGCCGAAAAGAACCATCGTCAATTTCGAGCTCATCAAAGTAATGATTTGATACTAAATCAAGAAACTAAGTATAATAATTTCACAAGATCTAACTAATTCATTGATAAAACCTTAGTTGAGATAATTGTGAACAAATTTAAAACTCAAAAAGGTAGAAAATATAAAGGAACTAGTCCAATTTCTCATAACCACTAAAACAAGAAAACGACTATAAAATTTTTGTAGGCAGAAATGAAATTCATTTTAGTATCCAAATTATTCATAGCAGAATAAAGCAATTAAAATATATAGTCAATGTCCCAGTAATCGTGAAGATCCCAATAACCGTGAAACTTAGTTATGATTTGAATATATTGTTAAAAAATATGTTAAACGTAACATTTGATAATAAAAACAATTTATTTTTAGCATTTTGTAGTAGCGAAAAACATTTTAATGCATTTAAATTAAATAAAAAGTAAGAAATTTGGCGTCAAGATTACTGGGACGTTTACCTTATTATTTTGGCATTGTCTATGGTTACGAAATTTTCCGTAATGATAGCCCTGCACGAGCTGGAAAAGGGGTTAGAGTTACGAAAAATTCCGTAACCATAGACTGTGCGTATTATTTTTTTAAAAATTCGTTATATTTTTCGTATAAATTTGATTTATATTCAAATTTATTTTTTTAGATTTTCTGTCCTAAGAATCTTAATTTTGTTTACAATTTTCTAACCTAACGGTGTTCTAAATGAAGTGGTTATTTTTGTAAAATTATGTTACTTCAGTTAATATTAAATCATTATTTTGATGACCACGAAGCTTCCGATGGTCTTTTTTGGCCTTTTTGTTTCTTTTCATGTGATTCCCCCTGAGCCCATTTCATGGTGCTCCAAAAAAATACCCCATGCAAGTGCAATAAGGTTTTTTCGAAATATTGCCTTTAATTATTACTTTTTTCTTATTTATTTTCATAGATCCTCATGAACAAATAAATTGCAAGATTTTTTGTATTTATTAAATAATTCTTAATTGTTTAAGCAATGTTTGTTCATTCAAACAATTTTATTTTCATAGAATAATACGAATAAAGGGTATTTCATTAATACTATGGTCTATTTAAGGTGCTTCCAACGAGTCGGTTTTTAGAATAATACAAAATACGGCTACAAGGATGAATTGTTTAATTTGATATTTTTACAACATAATCTAAAGGCTTATACATGTGTATGTCTAGAGCCTTTTTCCAAAAAATGGTCTTCTTTTTGTTTTTTTTTTTGTTAATTAAAAATATGCTGAATTTCTGCGTCTGGAAAGGGGCAACGCGCCACTGGGTGAACCGAAAACAGGCGCTCACCATTTCAAAGTGAATTTCAATTAACGAAAAAAAAAACAACAAGAGCATTTTTCGAAAAAAGGGCTCTAGCCATGCACATGCTCTAGCCCGCAAATTATTTGTTAAAAATATTACATCAAACAATTCATCCTGGTAGCTGTATTTTGTATTATTCTAAAAACAGACTCGTTCGAAACACCTTAATGAACTTGGAGAGTGAGTTTTTTATGTTAGTAGTATATTGATTTCTTAAATGATTTATAATTGTTTAAATGCAACTTTGACAGGAAAAAGGTGGAGAAACGGGGTGGGCGTCACCTGTTAATATTAGAATAAAAAAAAAATAAGAAACGCGTATTCACTTTTCATGGTAGCCTAAAAAAATGGGGGGAGGGGGTCGAAGAAATTCGAAACTTATGTTTTTGGGCTACCCTAATCTATACATGTATTGTGAATTTAGAATTTTCTCATTTATCTGACTACGAGTTATTCATCCGCGAAAATGGACAAAATCTCCATAGTGATGAATTTTAAAGTGTTTGATATATTTCAGCATCAAATTTTGAAAAAGGGCTCAAAGTCTCCTAAAAAGGAACCTTATGAGGTTATTTAAAATTTTTAAGATTATTAAATAGGTCTGATTTGATTCAATTCAATTTTATGTTGTCGAATTTGAGTTTTTCTTTATTCTATATAATTTTGAAAGACAATTTTCTAAATACAAATAAAGTGATTTGATATATTTCTATGATAAACAAGTTTAAAAACATTGAATTTATTATAATTAAGTATAAAATTAAAAAATATATGTTTGCAATCGACTTCGTTGCAATAAAGTGGAATGACCTAACGACGATATTTTGAATAATAATAATCTAGGTTAACTTAGAAAGTTTTAGTAAGAAATCCATAGTTTTTTTTTAAAATTTTTTAATCCATAGTTTTTATATAGAAAAGATCAAAAACTTCCTAGAATGTTTAAAGAATTTTAAACATCTTCTGTAATGTCCCCAAATGATTTCATATTAAAACTCTGAAATTTGGAGAAAAAAAAATTTTAATAGAAAGCCTTAGTAGTTAAAGAATCTGCAGTTGAAAATCTTCAAAAGCTGCGAATAATATCGGATTGAAACATTAAAAACTAGACAGTTTGCATTTTTAGAATTATTGCGTTTGATATTGAAAGCATTTAATTTAAATTAAATGAATATTGAAATGAAAAAAAACGAAAATTGAAAATATTATATTCTTAAATTTAAATTGATCGAAATTTTACTATTTTAAGTTGAAAGCCTTATTATTTCAAACATTTTCAACTTGCCTTGAAAGTTTTGGATATATATAGTACATATCTTATTTGAATTCTCTCAATATCTTCCAAATCCTTCGTGAAACTGTATTGAAATCATTTTTGAATATATTATCTTTTCAAAGCCTTGAAATTATCATTTCAAGCAATATACAATTTTTGAAATGTATTACAATCCTTTTAAATTATTCAGATATTTCCAAATATTCTCAAAGATTTGGAAAATCATTGAAATTCTCACAATTCTCTAAATGAAATTTCTCATACATTTTCGAACTTTTTTGATAAGCTGTAAAATTTTTGAAAATATTTGGAATTTTCTCAAACGCAAGTATAAAAATTTGTATGGCAGAATCCTGCTCTTTTTTTAATTCAATGGTCCATAATAAGAAAAGTATACTTCTTCAAATAAATGTATTGTTACTCATGTGTAATTTAACTTATTCATTAAAAGAAAGCTTTCTTTCATTTGAAATATTAAATAAAATTTTCTTTTACATAGGCGTCACATTAACTTTATGTGAAATATTTAATTAGCATTTCAGATGAAAAAAAGATTGACTTGTGCCCTAGTAATTGAAAAAAGATTCAAAGGAATTAATCGTAATTGGGATATGGAATTCCTGTTGAATCCGGTTTGTGGAACCATTTGAATTTAAACGGATTCAGAGATTTGATTTTTTTTTTTTGTGAGAAAATAATGTTTTTGTTTGCACAGCGATTCTTTCTGGTTAATTGTTCATATTTACTAATGTGCAATTAAATACTTCACTTTTGTTAAAAAAGGAACAAATACTTCAAAAATAATTGCGGTTTAGTTATCCACGAAAGAAATTAAATTTTATCATTTTTTGGCTAAAATTTGACATCAAAATAGGTTATATGTACGGAAGGAAGTTGACTGGGAATTGGAGATACTGATTCAGTTCTGTTCAAGTAATTCGATGTAATTCCCACCTTCCAAAATACTCACGAATTAGGAAATTTCCACAAACCGTATTTGAATCTTGGTTTACCCAATTACTCCTGAATTGTTTTGAATCTTTTTGCAAACGCTTTTGATTCACAGTATTGGGATAGAAAATTGGTTCCGGAGGATTATAAAGCCGCACACCCCTTCAAAAGCCTAATCGGCCCTGATGTAATAATTTAAATAAGGTTTTGTCAAAAAATAGTCAATTTTGTGAAAGCGACAACCAAGATTTGGGAATGGACGTAAAATGTAATCTGACAAACGTAAGATGATTGACTATCTACCTCATTTACTTTGACCCAGATATTTTGATTTTAAACCTCGAATCCCACACTCCTTTAAATTTCTGAAACAGTAATAACTGAGATCGTACCACGCACATTTCAGACGAGGAGTGCCAAGAAATGGACGAGAACGCCAAGCGGAACAAAAACGTTCGTGAGAGAGGAGTGTCTTGCTTCAATGAGGCGTTACCGATTCTCCAATACATCTGTTGTAAGCTGGACGAGGCCCAGAAGTAAGTTAATCGAAGACATAAACGTCCAAGACCCTATGAGTAATTTTAAGGAAATGTTGTTACAGCAGCACTCGAAACGGAAGCACTGTGGTATTTTTGTTGGAGTGCCTCCACACATTGATATCTTCACTCCCCCAGAAAATTCACACAAACTCCCACTTCACTACTTTTCTCTGGCAAAAATTCTGTCCTGCTCTGATAGCTTTTCTGGGAACTCCGAGAGTGGATAAATCCTTTACATCACGCGAAGGAAAAGAAACGGAAGTGGGAAGAGGTTCTGGATATTTAACAACATCCCTAAGCTTCGATAGTCATCAAGCAAAAACTGTTTATAGGTATGAACTTACATGATTACGAAAAAATTATTGGGTCTTGATTAGGATGTTTGCTATTCCTGATTCTTTTTTATTCCTATAGTATTGGGACAGAATTGGTACGCCTAGTTGGATGTGTGGGTCCGCTTAGACCTGTTCTGGAATCAGTGTTTCACAGGATGCTACTGTATCCCCCTCCTCAGCAACGATTGGAACCTTTGAAAGCACTTAGGGAACTCCTAAGAAGTCCTAGTAGAATTGTTGACTTTGCTGGACCTCTGCATGTAGAGGAAGATAAATCTTGTCAACTGCAGAGCGACATGGCTTTGATGAGGCTGTAAGTACTTTTAGATACTCATTCGTAACCAGCATAATGCTTCTCGTATTGGAAACTTCTTTAGAAACCCAAAAACTATCATCTTAGCACACACCTTTTGGTTTTCCATATTTGAATCCCTTTATGTTTCAGAGCAATGGATTCCATTGAAGAATCAATCTCATCTGGCGTAAATGTTCTTCATGCGAGTGTCGCCTGTATAGTTGCAATGTTATCAGCTCTCCAAGAACTCTGTGAAGGAAAGGCGATCAGTCATAAATACACTTGCACAATTAACAGCCTCTATGATGACCTTGAATCTTGTGACTATAGAGGTCCACTAACCTATCAGAGCATGGCTCGTCTTCCAAAGACTTATAGAGAACAGCTAGAGCTTATGAAGAAGGGAAACTATTCCGATTCCGAATCATCTGGACATGGACCTTCCGAAGATGGGGATTCAACAGATACAGAAGGTCCTCACGAATCTGATGAAGTGAATGAAGATAATAGTATAGATGATACTGACTATGCTCTGGCGAATGAAAGAGAGAGATTGAGACTGGAAAGGCTTCCAAAGTGCCTGCATGTAGGTCGACAAGTTGCAGAGGAATGTAATGTGGATGTTGAACGTCACAATGCTAGAAGATTTGTTAAGACTTTGAGGAGTGATCTGATACCGATGGTTCTTAGTCTGAGAAGTAATATTGAGGTCGATGAAGCTCTGCAGAACTTCGCTTCTGAGTACTGTCACAGTATGTAATTTATCTATTCCAAATATGCTTACCAGAAATCTGTTGATCAGGAGTTAGTTATAATGTATTACTTTAGGTGTGTTCGCTTCACAACAGAAGTTTCAAGATCAGGGAGACCCTCATAAAGATCCTTGTACACTAGTTACAATTATGAATGCTGATGGGATCTATTTGGCAACCTATGCTGCTTTGCTTCTGAATCTAAAGTTGATCAAAATGAATTATTATGAAGAGGAGGGGCGAAAAGTGCCAATTAATGAGGTTTTGACCATAGTTTCTGTTATTAATTTAATATTCTTCTTCTTATAGTCTGACTGATTTTTGGTATTTGACTACAGGAACAATTCGTAGAGGAGGTACATGGTTCAGGGGTTCTGGTCTATTTGTCGGCAACTTGGCTTTCTGAACTCTACCAACAAATTCTTGCTAGCAATCTTCTCGAGAAATGTGGATACAACCCCAATTCGACTGAGAATAGCGCTCTTGTTAATGTTCTGATAGGTTAGTAAAATTGTTCAACAACCTTCTTCAATAGAGAAAGAAGACAAATAAATTACAGATAAAAGACATCGAAATTTTCAACCTTTACAGATGTTGATGGGATAAGTGGAAGTCACAGAGGTGGGCAGTTTCTTTCTGATTATCGAAGATTGGAACGTGCTCAACTCTCACGAAGTGAACCCACTCCAGAAGCTGAAGCAGGTGCCAAACTGTCAAGACGAGTACTGACTTGTTGCTGGGATAGCATGGTTGCTGTTCTCGCTACAGGTTTGAACCCTTGCAAAGAAGAAAGTGGCAAAGGTATTTTGAGCAAGGATGGAGGCAGTCGAAGTGTCAAGGATACAATTGTTCTTGCTTTGGAAGGACTTCACAAAGCTGCTACACTGAGCAATATTTTAGGTATTGTCCACCATCCTATCATATGTACCTCTAGATGGTATTGATATTATTTTATCTTTCATAATCATATTCCTTCATGTATAACTTTAGATGGTACTGATATTATTTTGTCTTTCACAATGTTTCTAGGACTACAAAATCGTTGTGGAGCGATCTTTGCGCTGTTGGCTAAAGCTGCTTGTTCAGAGCAGTCAGTTTCAAAACTTAGAAGGACCAAAGATGTTCTTAGGCTTAAACTACAAACCAAAGCTACTAATCTTCACACATCACATGCTTTGAGTATGGAGGTGCTTCTGGGCAGAGGATTGGAACTGAGTAGTCATGGATGTGATTGTTGGCCACATGTTTTTACGTAAGCTTAAAATTTATTAGGACATCTTGAATTTCTTGATCTTGTTATTTATGGTTGGTAGTTTATAAGAGAACTATAATATTATTTTGGGTATAAAATTTATTTCCTTCTTTTATGTAGATGTTGTCTCTATGTGAGTAAACTAGAACACGATTTCTTCGGAAGGAACCAAAATCCGTCCATGCCTAAAGTTCACCATAAGAAGGAAAAGAGAGAATCTAAAAACGATTCGAAATCAAATACGATGAATTTCAATATTGATGATGAGGAGACTTGGTAAGAATTTCATAAAAGATCTATATCTTCTAGCTCATAAAACTTCCTACAATACTTTTAAACATTTCAATTCATATTTCTCTTAACATCTTCTTTTAACAGTGTCGATGTCTACAGCTTTCTATCAAGTCCCTATACCCAGAACATTGGAATAGACACAATCCCAGAGATCATTCAAGAATCAAACGCTGATAGCCAGTTCAATGGTATTCTTTCAGCAGACTACGCAGCTAAAATAATTTGTGTCTTGTCTCAACAAGTAGACAGACTTTTTGAAGATGCAGCCCTCAAATTGAACCTGAGAGCTCTTTGTTCCTTTTTAGCAGCACTCTGCAAAGCAAGCAAGGACCAACTATTTAAAAACATTGATGGAATTAAAGAGAATAGAAAAGTCTGGTGGAGGAAAAGCAAACCTAGAGAAGATGAACTGAACGTTTTGCTTTTAACCAGGTTGGGAGAAGTGATGCTCAAGTGTGTCAAAAGTGGAAGACCTTTGATTCATGTCATGAGGGTAGGTATTAATGAGTTATTGTTGTTGTTAAGCCTATCTTTTTGAAGTGATAACTTCAGGCATTTTAGATTAGTACTTAAAATATTGACAATGATATATGTAGATAATACATGAATGTTGGTATTTTATTTCTAAACCTCCTTTTAGGTTTGGAGCATTCTAGGTCCACATTTTATGGAGGCAGCTTGTCATAAGGACCGCAGCATCTCCAAAAAAGCTGTTCAATGCATTCATGATTCGATGACAGCTTTGTTGAACGAACAAGTCGAATTGGCCCATTTCCACTTTAATGAAGCACTTTTCAAACCTTTCGAAAATCTTCTTTGTTTGGAGTTATGCGATAGTGATGTCCAAGATCAGGTAAGGAAGCATACACATTCCAAGTGTGGTCTTTACTGGTCTTCACTGGTCTACTTTTCTTTCACCTTCTTCGTCTTTACCTTACTGTTCAACATCACCTTCTTTTCAGATTGTCAGCTGTATCTGTGAGTTTGTCGAAACCAACCGAACAGAAATTCGCTCAGGGTGGCGTCCACTTTTCGGAGCTTTAAGGATAGCATCAGTGGGAAATTCGGACAGTGTTGAATCAGCACCCTTATTGGAAGTTTTCAGAGTCTTCCTTTCAACAGATAATACCCTGGTATTCGCAAATGCAGCCTTAGATTGTATTTTATGCCTTCTTCGTCATGTCAGAGGTTCATCAGAGAGTGATAATCTAGATGATGATCAGGATATAGACATATTAGAAGCTAGAAAAATGCGCTTATGTGTCGAGAGTTTGAAATACCTTCTAAGCTGCAGTGACATTTTATCTTCTATGTACCGCATGCCAGCTTGTCCAATCTTCCATTCTGCTCAGAGGATACCAATGTCAACTATACCTCAATATGTAGATCCACATATACCTAACCACGAGGTGACTAGGTTTGATAGAAAAACTGATTCAATACACGAGATTATTCCGGAAATGTCCTATGAGATTTTGACGAAAGTAGATCCTAGTCAGACTATGACTTTGCAAAGTATGGATAGACCTAGTGGAATTTTGAGGGTTTGGTATATACTTATTGAAGGCCTAGCTGGTGCTACTATGATATGTCCTAGAAGATATCAACCACATGTACTGGAGACATTTTTCCATCTTCTAAGAGACACTTTGAATGTTCCTGGACCAGCTTTTGGATTGTATTGTGTAAATCATCTTCTTCTACCGATGGTACAAAATTGGTTGAGGAAGACTTCAAAGATTGTTAGGGGTTGGGATAATTTTGCACCCAACTTCAAGCAGTGCTGCGGTCTCACGACTGATTTAGTTGTTGATTTTATTATTCACTTACAGGGTAAGCAGTATTTTTCTTTAGAAAATTAAGAAAAATTGTTTTGAAAGGCCTAATAAGAAGGCGCTTATTAAAATGTATTTTGTAATGGGATTTATTTCAATTTCAGGCCCTGATGTGGTTAGAAATGATGCATTTCTTCCGGCGACGACACTGATGTTGAAGCAACTATTATTGGTGATGGCGGAGTGTGTTGTTCAACCAACAGAAAGTATAGCTCGACTTGGTTGTGCCTGCATCAGGTTTGTTAAAATTGTTGATGATGTTTTTGAGTTAAAGGAATAGAGGACATATGCTCATTACTTGCATACAAATTAGCCTTATCATATTCAAGATTCAAGTGGATGCTTTTTACTTCTATTCAATTTTATTGCTATTTATCCTACATATCTTTAAAAAATTCTCGACTCATCTCTATCCTTTTCTATACATATTTATCACTTTTTGTCTTATTTCTCTTTCCAGAATTTCTGTAATTCTTTATCCCCTTTTATTATAATGTACTTTGCCAAAATTGTATCATTTTCTACATTTCACATCCCTGTTTATCATATTTCTCTTTACATTCATTTAATAATTTTTATCTATTTTTATCATTATTTCTCTTTCGAATAATTCTACCCTTTTCTATCTTCTTTCATCACTTTTTATTCTATTTCTCGTTAATAGGGGTGGTCGAAATTTTTGTTTGTTTGCAAAACCAAAAAGTGGCTGAAAAATAAAAAGAATTAGATACTTTTAAAAGATAATCAATTTTAATTCTTCAAGAAAAATTGTTTTTATGAATTCAAAAGTTTCAAAAGTGTGTGATCATTTTACGTGAAAGAGTTAATTGAAAAGTCTAATGCCAAAATTTCATCAAGACGTCATTTTTCGCGAAGTATCTCTTCGTTCCGAATTTTTGGGATGAGTAGTCAAAAAATGTTCATAAGCTTGGCTAGTTTTCGTTCTACAGAGTTATAAAAAGGCATTCTGTTATGCTAATAACTCTTTAACAGCTAGATTCGAAAAATGTTCTATTATACTTATTCACCCAATTTTTCACGCAGAATGACCGCGCTCATTTAAAAATTTGAAGTTCAGGAAAATTTTTTAATTTGAAAAATTGAAATTATTTTTTTTTTCAAAATGAATGTATACCATTAAACCATTTCCCTTTCAGGGTAGGCGTGACACTACCCGATTCGGGTAGTGTTTCTAGGTTTTTCTTGTAGTTATAAATAACTACAAGTGTGGGCTCACCACACCCACGATGTGCCAACAGCACTCATGTCAGTATTCTTGAATGGTCACCCATCCAAGTACTAACCGTGTCCAACGCTGCTTAACTTCAGTGATCTGACGAGAACTGGGTTTTTCAGCGTGGTATGGCCGTTGGCCATAATATAATAATAATTCTATATTTTTATTATTTTTAAAATACTTGAGCATGATCAAGAATTTAAAATAGTACCAAAAATAAGGTTGGAATTTTTATGCAGGAGCAGATGTCATATACGACCCCAAGGGAACACAAAGATATTTTTTGATTTCCATGCAACTTTAGTTGGGTGATAATGGTACCAGTTAACAACTTTTTTTGCCTTAGATGTTTTGGATGTCGAACAAAATTTCGAACACCCCTACTCTACTTATGCTCTATTCTTCTCACTAAAAGTCTTTTGTATCCCTTTTATCCTATTTCTGCCAAAGATATTGTTTCTGCTGCCAATAATAATTGTATCCTTTTATATTCCTTTTTATCACTTTCCTCGTCTTCTTTTTAAAAAGTAAAAGCTAATGGCTCTTGTCATATCAATTTAAATTTAAATGTTCTCTCCAACAGTTCTTTCCTTCTTTATCTTTCTATCCTTTCTATTATATTTTATAATTTCTTTATCCTTTTCCTTTTTTTTAAGAATTGCATAATTGTATCCAATTCCTCTTTTGACTAACTTTATCCCTTTTCATCTTCAATCATAATTTATCCTGAAATTTCTCTCTCCAATAATTTTATTCAAAATAGTAGAATAAATTTTGATAGAAATTAATATATTAAAAAAAAAAATTAGTTATAAATGAAAGGATCAAATACATTGAGAAAATGTTTGGACAGAAATGGATAGCACTGTTTAAAAACATGATTAAATACTTACCTATTATGGTACTAAACAGAACATAAAAAAATTAATTATTTATGAGGTCATTATTGACGTTGAATGATCAAAATTCGTTATTTAATTGAAGAAAAAGATCTATCCAAAAATGTTTATCACCGAGTCATGGAAATAGGATTTTATTCAGTGTTAAAGAAAAAATAGTAGAATAGAATATTTTACAATACAAAAATAGTTTACAATAACAATAATTATATGCTTTCAAACTTCGTTTGTTCATAACTACCCGATACAAATTTTTTTAATGACATATGTGAGCATCCGCATGAAAAGGGCCCTTTACGGCAGGTTCTAGTTTATAGGATGCATTGGCGTTTTCCTAAGTTGAGGTCAAAATTATTATTTTTGGGTTTGCATAGGAGATGATACTGAAACTAATAGTGAATGTATTGGGACTATACTCATATCCAGAATGTAACCGCGAGTCGGCATATTTCATGTACGAAGAAAAATATATAACATGTGTAAAATGCCGGGAATTTATCCGGCCCTTTTCATGCGGACGCCCACATATATTCTGTATATCTGTTTTTTGTACTGCAAATGAAAATACCTCCATTACTCGGTGACAATAAATTCTTGGCCGTGGCTATGTGCACCGAAATTTCGGTATGAGTAGCAAGACCTGGAAAAAGGACTATTCGTACCGAACTTTCAGTACAAATAGCAGGATTTTTTAGTACACATAGACGCTGCTTAAATTTTTAACCTTTTTCTTCTATTGAATAACGAATTTCGATCTTTCAATGTCAATAATGACCTCAAAAATACTTGTTACTCCTTTAAAAGAATTTCCTCTTTAAAATGATCCGAAGAAACTTAAAAAATCTTTTTCATTTTTTTTGGAAGATTTCCAAAACATCAGTCGATAGAATAATAGAAATTGAAATAATTGTATAGATTTCGAACAGGGGAACAATATTTACTTGTAGCATTTTTTCGTATCTGGCATAGTTTACGAAAAAATGGAAAGTTTTCATTTAAAAAAACGAAAAGATGATATTTCTCAAAAATGAACCTAACGATTCTTTCCTCTCTGAATTAAATGAACCGTGGTGCATACACGAAACGAGAGCCAAAATTACAACAGGATGTGCAAGTACTTTTGGGTTGAACTCAATCGAGGTTAGCCGTGCTCGTACTTCCCACAAAAAAGAATTTGAATGAAAACTACTCGTCTTTTCATGAAACGAGAATATGAGGAATGCGCGAGTTGTATCGTTGGAACAGGAACAAGCTGGTTGAGCGTGCGTTGTAAGGTGATAATGAAGCTTGACAGGCTGTCGGGTGGGATAAAGTAGCCACCGATATTTGACACCCCGACGAACTCATACCCGCGCACCTTGATTTCTGTCGTCGCATTTTCTCCATATTAATGCACGGCACGCATCCACTGGTAATTCTATCCCCTGGTGACGGGGTATCGTTTTATAGCCGTGTATCTACTATCCTTAAAAACAGAGCAGGTTCGCGGAGAACGCCTAACGACCAATGAATGAGGAACGGGATTCTGCTTGAAATCCTAGAGGCTTCGATTAGAGCTTCATCATGTCCCTGAATGCAATGACACTTCTAGAAAGAAATTCAAAAGCACTCGGACTCATCTTTCCAATAGTATTCGCGGTTTTTGATTTGATGAAACTAGACTTTGAATAGAAAAGTTCTTCTGCTTTTTTAATTTAATGTAAAAGAGTCTTAAGTTTCGTTAATATAATTCTTCTTATTTTATAAAGATGAATAATTGATCAGTAATGAGACACTAATTCGAAGAGACATAAGAAGCCATAGAAACACGAGAGCTTGCATAAAAAAATGCATGGACGTGAAGGAAGCTAGAGTAGTATGCCAGGACAGAAAAGTGTGGCGACAAACAGTTTGTAAACAGAGTGACAATAGAGTGAATGACGCCTGAAACAGAGACCTTGGATACTCAATGGGCCCAAGTGGGGAACCACACATAACCATTTTGTGAGGCTCTTCACCTGGGGTGATCGCTAGAGAGATTGATCAGTAACCTGGGTCGGAGCAGTGTTGCGGAATGAACGTGTCATTTAAATAAATAACACGAGAATTCCAGATCAATCTAAAATACCTAACACCTATATACCTATCTACTATTTTCCAACCGAGCAAGTCAAGCCTACCCCGAAAGGGAAATGACTTAATGGTATAATAATAATAATAATAATACTATATATAATATATATAATATATATATATATAATATATATAATAATAATAATAGTGGAAGGACGCACGGTATTGATTCCTAAGACAGGAGATTTGTCAAGTCCAAAGAACTACAGGCCCATAGCTTGTTTAAACACCAGCTACAAGCTATTCACTGGCATCCTCAAAGAGAGGATATTAACATCTATCGAGCCGGTATGGAGTGCAATAGTTGAACAACGTGGATGCAAGAGAGGTCTGGCAGGTTGCAGGGAGAACCTGTTAATAGACAGGTGTATCACCCAGGACTCGATCAGGTATCGACGCAATCTGTCCATGGCTTGGATTGACTACCGTAAGGCATTCGATAACACGAACCATGAGCTACTTATTAAGCTCATTGAATGCATGGAGGTGCATCCAAAAATAGTGAGATGCATAAAAGAGTTTATGCTCTTGTGGCGGACAAGATTTGTCATAACATCTGACAAAAGACAAGTGACTACAAGCTATATCACATATAAGAGGGGAGTCTTCCAAGGAGACTCTCTAAGTCCGATACTTTTCTGCATCTCCCTCTTGCCTCTATCTATTGTGCTCCGAGGCAAAAGCTCTGGATACCTATGTGGCCCGCCGAACAAAAGAGAATATAAGGTCAACCACCTTTTATACATGGACGACCTTAAACTCTTTGCTTCCTCGAAAGAGGACCTTAACATCCTTGTGGAGGCGGTAAATAGGTACTCTAAAGCGATTGGCATGAGCTTCGGACTGGACAAGTGTGCCTGCGTCCACCTACACCAAGGAAGACTAGAAACTACATCATCGGGTCACGATCAGGATGTTCAACTCATCGGCGAAAATACCATTCAACATCTTGGTATTGGAGAAACATATACGTATCTTGGAATACCGCAAGCGGAAACCCATGATGTGCTTGCGTTAAAAACGGCCCTTGGAAAAAGGTATCGCCAAATTCTCAGAAAAATTTGGGCTTCCGAATTATCTGGAAAGAATAAGATCCAGGCGACCAATATGCTGGCCGTTCCTATACTGCTCTACACGTTTGGTGCAGTAAAATGGAACGTCGATGAGTTGAAGCAACTTGACCGAAGCACACGCAAGATGATGACAATCCATCGAAGTCATCATCCTAGATCTTCCGTACCTCGAATATACCTCCCTCGAGATAAAGGGGGTAGAGGCTTGCTGAGCTTAGAGTGTCTTCATCGCAGAACGGTTCTGGCTACAGCCTGCTTAGTTCTAAATAGCACAGATTTTCTTATGCGACTAGTACATCAACATGAAGTCGTCAATGCTGCGGCGTTTCTATATCGTGCCGCAGATAGGGCCGCAGAGGAGCTTGGCCTCCCATTTGATTCCAGCGACACTACACATGGCCTAGCATCACTAACACCTTTGGTGCTCAAAAGTCGTGTACAGGAAGCAGAACATACGCTTCTACTAAGAGAACATGCTGACAAGCCCCTTCATGGTAAATTCTACGGCATTATACGTAGAGAAGAGCTCTCGATGGGTCTGTCAAACATGTTTCTCAAGTCTGCTGGATTAAAATCGGAGACTGAGGGATTTCTTTTTGCCTGTCAAGATGGCGTTATAGACACCTTAGTTTACCGCGAGCGCATAATGAATATACCTGTAGGCGATACCAACTGCCGAGCGTGCAAGCAAGAGCCAGAAACACTTGGACATGTTCTCAGTGGATGCTCAAAATATGCACGATACGGGTACATAGAGAGACACAATGCGGCTCTAAAAGTGTTATATTACCATCTGAGGCACTTCTATGGTGTTGATCTATTGCCCGTCTTGCCATACGCCCAGGGGGAACTCGAGTCCGTTGTGAAGAATGATCAGTGTAAGATCTACTGGAATTTCTCATTCTCGACCACTCAACGTATCAGTGCTACGAAGCCTGATATTGTCCTCCAAGATCTGAAGAACAAGATCATTTACGTGATTGAATTCTCGGCACCAGCCGATGGTAATATCACGGCAAAGGAGGAAGAAAAACGGGCGAAATATCAAGCACTTCTTTTCGAGCTAAGCAGGCTCTACCAAGGCTTCAAAGTCCATCTTGTAGTTCTCATAATCGGCTGTCTTGGAGGTATGAAAGCTTCATTTATTAGCCAACTCAACAAGATTCCGGCTTGCCAGCGTCAGGCTCATTCCATCGCGAACCGGATGCAAAAGACTGTTCTTCTGGGATCACTTCATCTGGTCCGTCAACACTGTTCCTCATAACATTCCACAAAGATTGGTAGCTCTAAAAAAGTATCCAGAGGTGAAATTTCATCTCCAACTGTCCCGTCTGCCGCGTAAGATCATCCGCGGCTAGAGACCTGACTCCAAGGAACAGTGTTGCCCGATGTTTTCTCGCGTAAATTTCCCGCTCTTGCTTACCTTCTAGGACAGAAGGAGCAGAAGCGGATGACGTACACGTTCCAGTTGCGTCGGGATTGGTTGCTTTTAAAGAACCATGATCGTAGCTTCCGGAGCCTACAACTTCTCACATAAAAAAAAAATACATTGAGTATCGTAAAATAGGGTGGTCCAAAATCATACTTGTTGACATTGTTTTCGAATAGAGGGCATGCAACCTCTCCCCACCCCCAGTTTGTGAGTAAGTGGGGGAGGGAGGTTTAGATTTTTAGATTGATCTATAATTCCCGTGTTGTTTATTTAAATAACAAATTCGTTCCATAACACTGATCTGACCCAGGTCGCTGATCAGTCTCTCTAGCAAGCACCCCAGGCGAACAGCTTCACAAAGTCACCATGTAAAGCTCTCCACGCGGGCCCATTAGTATCCAAGGTCTTACGTTTCAGGCGTCTCTCACTCCACTGACACTCTTGATCATGCATTTCTTATGAACTTTTTGTCGCCACACTTTCCTATCCTGACCTGCCTCTTTAGCTTCCCTTACGTCCATACATTTCCTCATGCAAACTCTTGTGTTTCTGTGCCTTTTTATATCTTTTTGATCCAGGGTCTCATTCACACATTTGCACATTTATTTTTTTGGTCTGCCTCTGAGTACGCTACCATTTACTTCACCTAAATGTATTTGTTTCGTTCTTCTTTCATTCTCTCAACATGCCCAAAACATCTCAATAAATTTACTTCTCAACTTGTTCTGTCCTCTCATCGTCTAAGGCAATGTTGCATACTGTAACATGGGAAAAATTTTGTTTTCGTAAATATTAGATTCACGTTTCTGGATTTAAACATAGCTGGCTCCACCAAATAACTTTCGTTAAATTACATTGTATTTTCTAACGTCCCCCACTTTCCATTATATGGAACCCCAAAAATTCCCCAAAAAAATGAAGTTGACAATTTTGAGCAAAATTGACGCATATGAGCTCTGTTTTTCTTTTTTTTTGTCATAAATTATTTTTATTCTACAAGAGAAATGTTTTAAAGCATTTTTTAACTAATGTTCAATTGTTTAAACAATTTCCATTCGTTTAAATTTGTTTCTACCAACTCATTGAAAGGTACTTTTTTACGTTTTATGGGACAATTAGTTATTGATACAAAGACTCATATTTGTTTCAAGTATTATCAATTGTGTAAACAATTAATTATTATTTACTTCAAACTTTTTCTTAGAAATAGGTAGAAAACTCTAGTTTTTCAAAAAGTTTTTTTTAATTTGTGGCTTGTTATTAAATATCTACGTCATTTAGATATTACTACCCCATTCTCAAAAAAATCGTATTTGTTCAAATAATTTATTTTTGTGTAAACAATTTTGTTCTGAAATAAATAATTAAAATTTATATTTTTCTGTGATTAATGCGTTAATTTGTCATCGTTAAGAGAAATTATTTAGATTAAAACGAATATCCAATTGTTTAAACAATTTATTACATATTAATTGTACATTTTGATGGAAATGCGATAAAAGAATCTGATATTTTTTTCTAAACTTGGTGAAGTGTGTCGCTTATCAATAAATATTTGAATGTTATACAAATTCTTTAAATAATTAATATTTGTTATAATAATATTTCAACAAAAATATGTTGCTCTTCACGACGAAAAATTATCGTATTAATTGTTTAAATAATTGGTAAGGTCTTGACACAAAGATCAGTTTTCTTATAAATGACTAATTGTCCATTTTAAACTTAAGAAAAGTTCCTTTCAATGACTTAGTAGGAAAAAATGTATATAATCCCCAACAAATTCTAATCATCTCTTGCAAGCTAAGTTTGAAACCAGAAACGTGAATTTCATTTTTCCGAAAACAAAAATTTTCCCATGTTAATCTTAAGAGATTTTCTGGGTCTTTGCGGCACGTCTTAGCACTAACTAATTCGGCTCAAACTTGGAGGGATTTTTTTTGTGGGAGTGTTACAAAATTGGGGCTGGGGGCGGGCGTGGCATACCCTCTATTCGAAAGTCAAATTTTGGACCACTCTCATAGAAAAAACAAATTGTGAATTGACTTGGGGTACGAAACATCATCTGATGTCAAGTTGTTTTTACAGTTTTGCGGTAAAAACAATAGACGGATAAACTGCAGGAAGATACAGAGTTACTCTGATTTTTTCTGCAACGCCTTTCTCTCTTGATGAATTCATCTCAAGTTCTTTGACTGCAAATCTCTGTTAATTCTAATTTACAGAGAAACTTCAGAGAGAAAAAAGTGAAGTTACTCTGCTGCTTCATGCAAATCTTTTTTCTCGAGGAATTTTTTAAAGTATTTGTTCTGCAAATCTCTGTTCATTCTAGTTTAGGGGAGACAACCCTACAGTAGATAATGGTCCCACAGTAGATAATCAATAATTAAAAATACTAATGGATGTTAAATAATTAATTTAATGTAATTAATAGTTAAGACACGATACGTGTTAATATATTAAAATTATAATTAATTATACTGCTTATATGTGTGCTTATAATTAAGGATTATCTACTGTAGGATCATTATCTACCGTAGGATGGTCTCCCCTATACAGAGAAACTTCAGAGAGAAGCGAAAATAATGTAGTTATTTTGCTTCCTCATACAAATCCTTTATCTCGATTGTTCCCTTTGTAAGTTCTTTGGTGCAAGTCACTATCACAACTTTTTTTTGCGGAAAATCTCTGAAACTCAAAGTTTTTCAGAATAGTTAGAGAGAAATTGCAGAGAAAGGTAGAAGTGCTTTGCATTTTTCCACTACCCCAACATCACGCAATATTACACGACAACGTTGGCTATACATTTCCGTTTCACATTGCTGCAATATTGCACGACAACATTGGCAACATTGCCGTGCAGCATTGCAGCAATGTTACTGCAATATATGAATGTCCTCTTCCAATCAATATTGCTTTGCAATTTTCCTGTAATGTTTCAACAATGTTATGAAATAATTTTGAAATGTTGGAAAGGGAAAAGGGAGGAGACTATCTCGATTCCTAACAGAGTTTTTACGGCGGGAGCTACAAAATAATACAATATTTATGCAAAATTGTCGCAACGTTGAAGCAGTATTGCAAAGTAATATAGTATATCGCATCAACATTGCTGCAGTATTGCCGATGTTGTCATGCAGTATGCATACTGTTGGGGTAATTCTTTTTTCTGTAACATTACCTTTCTTCAAATGAAGAGCGGAAATCCTAATAGTGTTAAGCGCCATTTTCCGAATTTTCCAGGGCGACAGAAAAACATCGTAATTTCCATGCATGTACATGAAAATTTATAACATTCAATTCTTATGTTATTCTTTACCGAGTTGATTATATTATGGAGTTGAATCCACGAATTCTAATGTCCCACAAAGTTATTAGCTCTCAAAGTGTAGGGAGAGTTAAGTCCAAGGGGCATGGCAGTCCCATTTCTATTAGGTCCATTTTCGCTACAGTGTATATTATGAGAAAACTTCCACAAGTATCGTCTTTTTTGCGATTCACCATTATTACTGCAATCAATATTATTTAAATAAGATTTTCATACCAAATTGTCTGTTGAGGAGTGAAGATTTATACCTGTGATGCAGAATTCCCGCTTTGTTTGAAAAAATGGTTTTTTTTTCAATGTGATACTAAAGCGGTATAAACAATGCGATGCGTTCAAAACACTGTCATTTGCGAAAATATTGACCTGCAGTGAAATCTTCTGTACCTCGCACACTAGACAACGCTACAGTTGGTCAGATTGACGGTAAACGGAGAAATTTAAGAGAAATAGGACTACCACCGGTAGTGGACTTAAAAATCGACAAACTTCAAAAATGTATGTACAAAAATTTTTTGGTCGATTCGCGATTTCCCAAATACGTCAGTGTTGGCCTAAGTCTAGGAAATAATTTCATAAAAAAAACGTATTTTGAAAAAAGTGGCACTTAACACTATAAGGATTTCCGCCTTTCAAATGTTGTTCCTTCCCAATTTACAGAGACATTGCAGGAGACGAACAGAGAGAAGCAAGGTTTTTCTGAATTTTCATGCAAATACTTTTTATTTCATTGTTGCTTCTCAGCAAACATCTGTACATTTTAGCCTTCAGAGAAACTGCAGGAAAACCCCAGAGAAACGCAGTGATTCTCTGCATTTCTCTGCAAGTAATTTTTCTCTGCGTAGTTATTTTCTTGCAAGTATCCGTATGGAAAAATTAGCGGAAAAATTGAGGAGATTTGCAACAACGGACGGGTGGACGAACAGCCAACCTAATGTATAAGGGTTTCGACACTGGGCTACGAAACCCTGAAGACTGAAAAAAATTTGTATGAGTAATTCTGATATTTTACTTGCATTATGAAACAGTTTTTTGTTAACTTTTGCCATTATTTTAAACTTTTATGATACTAATGCAGTATTTTTTAAATTAACAGACACGTTCTGGTGAGCAGTGGTCCGAATTTGACATCAGAGCAATGGGAGGTTTGTGGCGTCGCATGTTATAGAGCTTGTTCAAACTCTCTCCAGGAGTTGCATCAGCTGACGATGGCTTTCTCACCACGTTCAGAATCCTTCTACGGCGATGTTGCTCAAGTGAAGGTAGCAGCGCGTCGAGACGCCTCGGCCGAGGAATCAGAGCGTTTGCGGCAACTGGCTTCCCAGGTCTGTAATCGTTTACTTGTTAAGGTCATAGTAACATTCCATTGAAAAAATGCGCAGTAATTAACCTACGCCAGAAGTAATTAAACAGCGCCTGTGATTCTGCTAACGGTTACTTCTAAGTTAAGATCCTTACTATCAACGAACAAACGCATTCTTTATTTCAAGTTAGGCTTTTATTTGATTAATTTCAAGCGGGAAGTAAATCTTTGCTCTATTCTACATACTGATGAAGACATATTCAATATTAAACGTTAACTAAATTACAATTATTACAAGAGGCACAGTACAATAATTTTAACTTGGTAGAAAGCATTCTAAGTTGCAAGCGTCCAGATTTGAAAGTTTTCGCATTCAACTTTATTAGTGTTGCAGCAACTTTGCTGTAAATTTACAGTAATTTGGCAGAAAACTTGCTAGATCGTTGTGAGGACTTCTGAGCAAATTTTCAGCAGCTTGTACAAACCTTGAAATAACTTGCAGCAACCTTTCAGTAAATTTACACAGCATTCGCAGTAGCATGCACCAAACTTACAATAACTTTGTACCGACTTTACAGAAAATTTGCGATATCGTTGTAATGATTTTATAGCAAATTTGTAGCAACTTTTCAGTAGCTTGCATTAACTTTGCATTGACCTTGTAACCTTAGCTGCTTTTGGTGTATAAAAGCTCAATTTCAATGAGGTTCGAATTTGAAAGCCTCAGAGTTTAAAGTCAATTCAGTTTGTGAGAAAGTGCTTAATTTTTTGAAAATGGAATACAAATCGTGGAATAGGCAAATATGCTTCCCTGCTGACCTGACTTGCTCCCAGGTAAGCCAGCTGCGAGAGGTATTGACTGCCATCAAGAGACAGAATGCGGCATCACTGCTTACAACACCTTTCCAGGATTCGATGACCATTGAGACGACACTGATTGACCAGCACACTACTTCCTACCCCGTCGGTTGTAGGCAGCACACCACACCCCCCGATTACACTAACACTACGTCGAACACGGGCCCCCATTGGCTCTAGCCGTCCACGGTAACTCTCGTCATGGATTTTAAATTTTCGACCCCCCCCCCCCGGTTCTAACCCCGTTTTAAAACGTGATACATAGTCCTCAGAGTCCAATGTCGTCAACGTCAGTCTTCGATAACAATTGTCGGTAGGCCAAAACCCTATTTCAAAAATTGCATTTATGCTTTAATTCAATTCGAGCCCTGACTGTAAAAAGTGAGTTTTAAGCTTTATCCAAATTGAATCCGATTTAAAAAAAATATGTTTTGTGCGTCACTCAAATTGAACCCTCGCTACAGAAATTGGCTTTTAATTTTGGAAAAAATTTCTTAAAGGAATATATTTGAGGAGATAATCGGTTGAAAAGGCCTACCGATACTTTTTCAATAATCAGTTTGTATCACCTTGAATCACTGTAATGCACTCGCTGTTAGAAGGCCCTCGAGGTTCAGCTGTAGGATCTCATCGAATGGGTCCTTCTGGTTTCTTTAATCCTCGTTTTTTTAAATATTTGGTTGAGAGAATTTATTTATTTTATTTTCACGAGAAAACATTTTTGTCTGATTCTGGGGATTAACTTTTATGGCAACTATGTTTCTTTTTCTAATTTCGTTAACATTAAATAAAATTGAATTCAAGGTACTCTTTACTGAAATGATTAGGATGTTTTATTTGTAAGGTCTAATATTTTTAAACTACTCCTTTTCTGGAGTTATCACATTTATAGTGAGCTTTTACAAATGGTAAATTAAAAAGCATGAAAAAATTGCCCTCCCATGCAAAAGTCACCAGCTACAAATTTAAAATAAGAATCGCAATAGTTACAGTTTTGAGTAATTAATGAGTTATAGATTTAGAAAATTTTTAACAGATTTTTGAAAGTTAAAGAAGTGCTAAAGTCCAAAATTCTCAAATTTTTGTCAAAGACCCATGAATAGTTGAAACATTTGAAAAATATGTTTTGAATTCTTTTATCCCATATTAATTTTAATAAGAAAATTCTTTGCAAATTATTCATATTTAGTGAAAAAAGATCACAAATTACAATTACACAAGAAAGGCCCTACAATTTTTTTTAATTTTCAAATGATCTCAGTGCCAAAAAGAAACAAGTGCATGCTTTAAAAACATTTAATTAAATGATAAAAATGGTTTCTTTTGAGAAAAATGTTCCATTATTAAAAGAGCGCGATTAATATTCAGAACTATAATTTCCGTCTTCGAAAGTAATATTGAGTGCCATTTCTGTAAAATTTCAAGGTATTCGTGATATTCCAAGAAAATTGCCTGATTCGCATTGACGTGGATTCCGATAAAAAGTAATTATTATTCATTAGCGTCAGTCTTTTAAATCGTAAAATAAGGAGGACCCCGTCGAGAGATAGAAATCATTGCGTTTAAGTGGCACGGTCTTGCGAATCACCATTAAAATCCATGGCTTGAGACCATGGCTAGAATGTAGAATATTTCACTCTCAAATACGTGCAATAATTTTTACTGTATAATGTACATATTATGTCACCTTTCATATAAGATATGCAGCTTTAGTAGTGCGCACACATTTTTTCAGACGAGCGGTTTTTAAATTCACATTTCCTAACATTAGTCATCACCGTTGATACTCATGTGTTTGTCCTCTTCTATACCAACACTAACAATACGAGTAGTATTAGAAACCAGATTGAGATTCTTTTCTATACTAACCAGCATTTTTAAAATATCTAAGTGGTTTTCAAATCTCGTCTGTTGAATATATTTCAAAAGTTGCATTTTATTAGTAATTCAGAATGAATTATACAATTACATTTATTATATTGTAATTATCAAATATGTTTTGATTGAAGCGGTAGATTATTACAGGAGAGTCTTAATTAATTTTAATTGACTAGATTGGAAAATCACATGACTTCTGCTTTCCTAAAATTGTATTTTTAAGTCCTTGGTGACATTATTTTTTTAAATATTGTGTCTTAGGTATTCCTCCTAGAGGAGCAACGAGCCGACGACACTTCGAGGTCTTCAGATGGCCGATCTTATGTCTTCCTATTATACCCACCATCAATTGAAACTACTCTTAACCCGGATTTGTATATAGTAAGAGTGCACTTAAGAGCTCTGGTTGTTGGACTTGTGGTGCACCAGATGCTTCTTCACTGCATTGCAAGCGTCCTTCTTCAAGGCTCTGGTCCTCTGGTACCAAGGTAAAGAAATTTGATCAAACTGATAATTATTAATTGATTTATCAATAGTAATTAATAATAAAAATGATAAAAACAAGATTCTCATAATTCGAATTTGAAATTGCACAATTTTAATATTTTCAGCTTCAAAATAGTTAAATTTTGAAATACATTTTCTATGGCGAACTTTAAATTCGCATATTTATATTTGATATTCACATTCATTGCAATTGATTGAAATAAAACATTTTTCCATTTTTAACGTTTTGAGTTTGTAATTGGTAAATTTTTATATGATAAAATTAATTAAATTACAGGTTTAAATGCTTATCAATAAAATTATTCAGGTCTTGTGTCTGAAAATAAAAAATGTTTAATTTTGGTGTCTTCCACAAAAATTGTATACTGTATTAAAATTGTTCGACTTTTAAATTTTTTTCGTTCAAATCTGTCAAAATTTGATAGTCCTAAACTGTTGAACCTTGAAAACATTTTAACACATTTTAATTTTAATGTTTTAAAATACTTTATTTAAAATTGTATAATATTGAAAGCCTCAAATTTGATACTGTATAATTTTACAAACTTCAAATACAAAATTTTTCCAGTTTTAACGCCGGAAGTTTGAAATTGATCAATTTTTAAGTAATCACATTCATTAATTTTCAGTTTTAAATACATAGTATTAACATTATTTACCTGAATGACATGCCTGAAATTAAACTTTGTTCAATTTTAATTTATTATTATATTGATACAAAAAGGATTCGATCATTTAATTATTTCTAACAAGCTGTATTTCTTCGGTCTTACCCCGCGTGCCGGGGCAAAACCCATATCGGTATTTTAATGAAATAGATATATCTTAGGATGTGAAAATTTTATAGTTTATTTCTTTGGTATTTTATGCATTGGAAAATTTACTTTTGAATATATGCAGCAAGAAGTAAAAGGTGTTTTTATTAAAAAACGTGATAGCTGTTGTATGACTTCTTATTCGTTGACATTCTGATGCAGGCGACTTAGCTGCTCTTGCCCCCATAGTGAAACATAATGCTTCTTTTACAACGTAAATTTTTAAGATTTGAGCTTATAGCATCATGTCTCCAATAAAATAGATTATTTGATAGAAATAAGAATTGAAATGTTTAAGGAATAGCAATTACAAATTAAAAGTAAAAATAAATTAAAAATACAATGGAATGAAAATTGAATAATGTTAAGTCTTAAATGCTTAATACGGAAAAGTTTAATTTTAAACGCTTCAAACCAAACAATGCGTAAAATTGTCATTAAGGCTTGCAATTCGATATTCTGAAATAATAAACAGCTTAAATTTAAAATCATATTTAAATTCGTATTTATTAATTAATTATTATTTATTATATGATGTATAATATTTATATAGATAATTATTTATTTATTAAAATTCATATTTAAAATCAATCATCATACATTTTTGCAAGTTCTATAACTGTCTATCGAGAATTTCAATATTCAATTTTGTCATTTCAAATGAAATAAAAATAAAATTCTCCTGCAATGTTTAATATTTTCATTTGAAATTATTTGTTTTGAGGAAGTTTTCATTGTCTAAATATTCAACTATTATGGCTTTCAAGTTCAAATAAAATAATTGTACAATCCAGAAGTATTAACGTTCAGAGAATACAAAATTGTTCCATTTTAGAGGCACTGACTAGTATTACGAAATTTTCCGTGAAACTAACCGGTCAAATATTGCTCTAGGGCTGGAATTACGAAATTTTCCGTAACGTTAGCCCTGAATGAGCTGAAAATGGGGCTAATCTTACGGAAAATTACGCAACTGTAGACAATTCGAATTTTAAACTGTGGTAATTGAAAATGTTAGGTCTAATATAGTTACATTTTTAACAATTTCAAGTAAAATTTTTTTGATTTTTAAGGATTTCTATTTCTAATTTTTGCATTCACACTTTTGAACCTAAAAAAATTGAGAACATCATTTTCATCGTTTTAATGGCCAAATTTTAATTTCAAAGAAATTTCACTTGTGAATTAAACAATTTTAAATATTTTATTTGAGAATACTGTCTAATTTTCGAGGCCCTCATAATAATTGTTTTTTTAAGGATAAATATTTTCAATGACCAGGAAAAATATTTATAAACTGGGGAAAACGAGAAATAAATTGAAATTTTATTAAATGAAATTTGAGTCCTTAATTGATTCTTATTTATTTACGGTAATGTCTCTATTTTGTGTGTAAGAATTAGACTTGTGTCGAATTATTATAAGCAAGAAGAAGGACTTTGTTTTATTTTTCACTCTTTTCAGTATATCTCACGTGATCTTGAGTCCGACGACCTCATCATCAAAGCTGCCAGCATCAGGAAACCTATCACAACTGAAGCCCCATCACATAGATACTTTCCTTGCTGCCTTAGACCTTTCCTACTCAGCAGCCCTAAAGTTCGATGCACGACCAAGTCTCAAGTTTCTAGTCCAAAAGGTTGCAAAACTTGAGAAGCCTGCTAACCTCTATCGCCAAGCCGGAGCCTCATGGATGATCAAGATTATGACGCTCTTCGAATTATCTCTTCAAGAAGTTGAACGAACTGAAGTTGATCTTGAAAAAGTTAAAAGCCTCATGGGAAAAGATTCCAAGGACCAAGACAAGAAGTATTCAGACCTAATCAAATATCTGCGACACCTACGAGCTGCATTTGATGAACTCTGTGAAACCTATTCTGAAATTGTAATGGATAAAGATGGGAGGTACACAATGATTGATGGCTTTTCTGAAAGGAAAGTTTTTCTGCTTGTCGCTCAACCTGATGAATATGCAGAAATTACAGGTGAGAATCTTAGGGAAGAAAGAACACCTGAAAATTCTGGATTTGCGATTGAAGATGATGATGAACAGGATGATGAGGCTTATAATCCAAATATTGATGACGAAAGTGGCTTAGAAGAATTGGGTCTTGAGATTGATAAAGAAAGGGATGAAAGACCGTTCAGATTGTCAGACCTCGCTGTTGAGTATTCTACCGATTCTGGGCCTGAATCTGAACCTGAAACTGATGATTCGAGACCAGCTTCGAGATTAGGTTCAAATAATGATAGGATTGTTTACCCTGATAGATCAGCGTGTACTTCCAGTGAAGGTTGCATTGATTCAAAATATCCTTTTACACCCGAACCTCTTAATATTTCTTGTAGTGATGATCAACCTTTGGGTGTGAATCAACGTTCTAGTAAAATCGTATTGAGACCTAAAAGTACAATAGAGAAGAGGAAATGGAATAATCAAGAAAGGGAAGAATTAGAAGAGATCGAGGAATTGGAAAATTCTGTTAAACATCATCTAGAAAGGAGAAAAAGTGATCTTTGTCTCCTTTCTCGACGAAGTAATTTGAAGTTTGTTTCTACTGATTCTGGTGAGAAAACTTGTGGATCTCCTTTCAGAATCTCTTTTCGATCCAGATCAGCGATGGAGCTGAGGTCTTTGGAAATGAGGGGGGCTTCATTGAATAATACATTTATGAAGAACGAACAAATTGTTAAGAAATTAGAGACGAGACCTCCTGATAATGTGGAAGCTCTTTTGGAGGATTATAAGAGGAGTAAGAGAGGATTTAGGACTAATCCTTTCCTGGAAGATGATGAAGAGAAAATGCTTTCTGCGAATCAGTATATTTTCAGTCAGGTGTTTGAATTCGAATTTCAAAAGAGGAGTGTCATTAATAAAGATAGTGAAGCTCATCGAAAGGCCTGGGCGGAGACGTTGAATGCCACGTTTGATTGGATCTTGGCTTTATCAGTGAGTGAAAATATTGTCTTTTTAAAAAAATGTTTAATATTAGGATTTGAGCATTCATTTTTAGATGATTTTCTATCTTACTCATAAAAAATATCTATTTAGTTCTTAGGGGTTTGTAGCCCTTATATGCGCGGTCGGGTTTATGACCCCTCCCTGCTCGGTCGCTCATAATATTCAAAGTATTTGGGCTTCAATTTTGTACGAATATTTATGAGTTATACAGTAGTCAAGGAAAAATATGAAGAACTAGAAAAAACTTATATATGTTAATAGTAATAACCATGTAGCAACCATTGCTATGGGTTGTTAGAGAGAGGGAGGTGTGGGGGAAGCTGGGGCGAAGGAAAGAGCGAGAAACATGGTGGTAAGTGGTTTCAAGAGGGGCAGGGCGAGGAAAGAAAAGAGACGGGAGGAGTGGAAGGAGGGAGTAGTGTTACAAGAAGGATAATGGGTTTTGATGAGAGGCAGGGTATATGGAAGCGAAAGGGATGATATGTGATGAGTGGAAGGGTGTGAAAATGGGAGGACGTGAGGAGGCAGTAGGGGAAGGGAAGATGGGAATGGGTGAAGGTTGGAAAGTTTGGGGTTCAAAGGCAGTATGGGAATGGGATGGGTTGCAAAAGCAGTAAGGGAAGTGTGGATAGAAAGGCGTAGGGTTTTCGGAAGGACAAAGATAGTAGAAAGTGGTAGAAGCCGAATTAAAAAGATAAAGGAAACTATGATTGGAAGGAGAAGAGAAAAAAGAGTAGAAAGGGCAATGGATATCCGGTGTTATAAAGGGCAAAGTGTGTGATAAAGGCTGAGTGTAAGGCAAAGGGATTTGATGAACAGAAGGGCATTGGAAGGGAAGATTTGAATGGGAGGAGATGGGAAATAAGTATGCGGAGTGATAATGGAAAAGGTAAGAGTTTTTGAGAGGAGAAGGGAGACGGAAAGATAAGAGAAACGAAATGAAAGGTGCCGGGAATAAAGATGGGAAGAAGATGGAAAAGAGGAGGTGTGAGAAGCAGCGAAATGGGTTTGATAATAGTAAGTGTGAGGGTCTTAGGGAAATAAAAGGGAAAGGTTTGAGATGAGAGGCAGGGCGCGGGAAAAAGATGGGCTGGGTAGGCAGTATAAGAATGAAAAATGGGAATGGGAACAAGTCGGGAAAGGTGGGGGTCTGAAGGAAGTATGGAAATTGATAATGAGAATGCAAAGGGGTGAGTAGGTAGCAAGGATTGTGATGATTGGAAGACGTAGGGTTTTAGAAAGCGTAAGGATAACAGAAGGTGGTAAAGAGCGAAATATCAGCTGCCGGAAATGTTGATTACAAGGAAAAGGGAAATGTGTGGGGTGAAGGACAGACCGAGAGGAGGAAAAAGTGTGAAATGAGTGACAGGGCCTAGGAATGGAAGGGGTTGGGAAGGTAAGATTCTTATAGGAGAAGCGGGAAGTAAGGATAGCAAAGAATAGCGGTTTTGGAAGGAAAAGGCTGATGTGAAGCGGTGCAAGGCGAAATGAAAGGTAAAGAGAATGAAGATTGAAAGGAGAAGAGGAAAAAGATGGGTGAGGGAAAGGGAAAAGGGTTTGTTGAGTGGCAGGGTGAGGGAAGCCAAAGAGGTGACATGAGATGAGTCGAAGTACGTGAAACGAGAAGGGGTAGGAACTCAGTATAGGAAGTCAGAATGGAAAAGGGTATGTTGGGAAGATGAAGGTTGATGTAAAATGGTGCAAAGTGAAATGAAAGGTAAAGAAAATGAAGATTGGAAGGAAAAAGGAAAGAGGAGTGTTAAGTGGAACGGAAATGGGTGAGATGTGTGACTGGGAGTGGGAGGGACGGCAATTCAGTATAGGAAGTGAAGATGGGAAGGGGTATAGTTTTAAGAAGGAGAAGGATGACGTCAAGTTGTACAGGCGAAATAAAAGGTGAAGAAAATAAAGATTGTCAGGAGTGAGGAAATGGAAGAGGTGAGGCAAAGGGAAATCGATTTGACGAAAGGGGAAAGGGGAGAGAAATTAGGAAGGGTAGAAGAGAGTGGAATGGAAAAGAAGAGGGTAGAGGAATGATGAGGGTAATGGCAAAGGGAAAGAAGATGTATGGTGACTTGGACTCTTTTTTGTTTCATTAACCCTTGACGGTCACACGGGGTGTCTCACACCTCACGGGCTTTCCGATTTTTTCCGATTGTCTACGTTTTTTTTCAAGTATTTTCTTTCGAATAGTTAAATTATCAGTGATGCTTTGGAGATAGTTTTTTTTCTATTTTGTATTATTTCAACATCACTCATGATTTTTTCAGCCAAAAATATCTGAAGCTGTATTTGGAGGTGTGACCGTTAAGGGTTAATATTAATCCTCTTTATAAAAAAGATTTTTCAATGTTGTAAATATTCCCTTTTGGCCTTAAACCATTCGTTTCCTTCTGTCAAAATATTTGTCATGTACGGAGAAAATTTATTCACTAACCTTCACAATAACTTCTGTAAAAGTCAGACTGAATGACTTTTTGGTAATTTCTACAATCCATTCCTTAAATGCTACAAACCAAATCATATTCATTACTGGATTTTCGCAAACGATTGAATGCTGCACATTGATACGTAGATTTTCATATTTTTCCTGTTAGGATTGAAAGAAATGTCACTTAGTCCGACTTTTACCGAATTTATTGTACCCGTCACTGGCAAAATTTTCTCCGTGAAGTATTTTGCACGGTTGAGAAAATTTTTGAATGAAAATTTAAAAATCGAATCTTTTAGGAACTTGTTTATGATATTAGCTTGATAAAGGTAGAGAAAATGAAACAGAATTCGAAAATTTATTTGTTTTCTGTGATTGTTGTGATTGGAATAAATTGATTCCTGTTTGAGGGCGTTGATAACACTATTTGTTGATATTGACCCCAGACTATGTAAAGAGTGTCGCACTTCCGCAAAACTAGAATCCTCACCGATTACAGATTACAGATAATTCGAAAAGGGACAAATTTTTCACAGGATGAACGACTGGCGCCGTTACTTCCGGTCTTGGTAGGCGGTGTCAGGATCTTGACGAGACACGCAACTGATCCGTCTCTGAAACAGAGATTATCGGCTGTCTTTCAACGTATCGCAGTTCTCTATGGCTTGGCAACAAACTAAAAGAAATTATAAAATATTCCTGACAAAAAAGGTCTAACAAAAGAAAAATAAGGATCAATTAATCCTAAGATTTTACTTAAATTTTCCTAATTGGGCGGTAGGGTGCAATGACGGTGTCCTTGAATTTGTAGAAGTCACTTATATTTCATTTGTTTTATACATAACTTGATGAATAATAAATGAAAAACAAATGATTTCTGAAGATGTAAGAACACCATTATTGCACCTAGAGATCCTCTAGGGAGAGTTGAGACATGTTTCCCCCTCCAATGGTCGTCGCTGTATCGGAACCTTGATATTTTCATGGGGCGCGAAAAGTTTGAACTGCGTCATTTTGTATTATTTCTTTAGTTTATGAAAATTTGCAAGTATATCTTTGTTTCACCTCTCCCTTAAGTATCTCTTACTGCACCTAACCGTTCAATTTTAATTTAGAATAAGGAAAAAATTGAGAAAGAATTAAGCTACATACTTTCTATATACGATACAAAATAGAAAGTTCCACATTTTATTTCATACTAGAGACAAGACAAGGATTATAAAAACTCGTTTAATACTGTCAGTGTTATTGTCAGTTAAGAGATTTTTTATTTGAGGCAAAATAAATTATATTTGTTATGAACAATTTATTTGCGTCAAATATAGAAGTTTAGTTGACCATAATTTATTATTAGCATTGTAAAGAAATATTTTATTAGACTTACGTATAAATGCTGGATTAGATTTTATATGGTTTGCTTTTCTACTGAATGTTGGTATTATAGTGAAACTTTTATTCATTAAGGCTTTCTTTATGAAACTCAAATTTTGTCATCAAATCTTCACCTTCTGAGTATTATAAAAAATGCCTTCTGTCCATTTAATGGTAATTTGCACTCTGTTGTACAAAATTCTTTTAGATGGACATTTTGTAATTTTAGTGTTATTATGATGCAAAACCGGGTGCTTTGATTGTTTGCCAAAAAGGACAAAATGTCTACCTAGGAAAAAAGCAAGGAATTAAGAAAAGTTATGAATGTGTAATAAGTATGTTTCTTACGAGAAGGGTTATACAATAAATATGTTAATGTGTGTCGTATTCTGACGAAGAAAAATTAAATGTGAAATCAGATTTAAGAAGGAAGATTCTGTAAAATTTTTAATTTTTGGAACTTGAAATGAAACTGATAAGAAGGAATGATTGAGATTAAACAAAAAATAAATTTATAATCCTGTTGTCTAATTTTTGAAATTTTTAAGGGTTACGGAATTTTCCTTGAATTAAAAAATGTAAGAATATAAATATAAAATATATATGAAATGTAAGCTGATGGATCATATTGTAAAGCGACTGCGCGCGATTCAGTATTTTTGCGATGAATGACCGCATATTAAATGACAATATACGCAAGCTCTCTTGCTTTTTGAATGGTGGTTGTTTTTATGTAGGAAGAACCTTTGTTTATTGCTGATTTTTTAAAGATACTTTAGATATTTTTAGGGGACAAGGAAGAGAATTGAAGGGCACATTTGAACCTCGTATGTGTCTTTTCTTAGTGTCTATAAGGTGAGACCAGTATATTATTTATGATCTATTATGTTCGTACGGCATTCGACGATTATTTATGCTCTTTGGCACTTAACTGTAGTCTGTGGTTCCCTCGTAGGCGAGGGCACTGCGTTAAAGTATTTGGTTTCAACAAGTCGTAACTTTGTTACTCTCCAGAGGAAAGTAAGTATTTCAATAAAAATCTGGTATATGTCGAGTGGCACTATTTGATATTATGTCGTATTTAATTTCATCTCATTATACACGATACTTAACCAGAGATTTTATCGTCGTTTTTTCACTGTTTTTCTTAATTATATGTCATTTTATATTTATATTTTAGATTATATTAGTGCATTACAAATTGATCTTTTTAAAATTCAGCTAGTGATTAGTATTTTTGGGGGAAATAAGTTTCGTGACAAGTGCAACTTCGTTCTTTGGGGCATAGATATAGTGGTTTGTAATTTTGTTGCGTTTGAGGGCTTATGCTTTAATTTTGATTTTCTCTTGCAAATGATAGGTAGAAACTCCATGAAAAATGACAAAACGAGAGGATAAAGAAGGCTGATGAGAGCAGAGAGAAAGGAAAAAAGAGAGAGGAGAGATTTGAGTTTGCGTCTGCGGTTGGCCAAGCCGAGTCATCCGTGTCTCATAAAGAGAGAAGCTTATGAGCAACGGCCGCCTTGCTTTATTCCATGGCTTTATTTCTCGACGCGAGTTCCATTGGCAGGAACTGTTGAGGCTGTAAACATCAAACAAAGAAACAACAAAAATATCTTGAAAGTGCATAGGCGACAGGTTTAGGATTTTTATCTAGCGACTCTGATGCAGACTGCAGTTTCATAGTCTGTAAAGTGTATCTCCACCGGTCCACCGGATACGAGAGCTGAAGACAAGAGTTGCTCTGACACCCTTACCCCCCTACTCAACCCCTTTTTTAAGATCCAGGTCGCACGTCGTAAAGTAGAATGAAGTTTAGTCTGAAGTATCGGTAATGTCAATTTTTTGTCTGCGGTCATTTGTAATGAGAAACTCAAACTCGGGGAAAATTATCGTCTTCAAGTTTGAAGATCAATGGCATTATTTGAAATTTGATTATTTTTTTATAATTTGTATTCCAAAGCATTACTACTGTATTACACTGTGTTACATTTTAAAGTAGTTACTACGTATTTTAATTGGTTTATGGGGACTTATATGTTACAAGTAGGAAGGTTCTGAAAATGATCAGCTCGAGTGGCTTCTGCGTTTACTTAGTTACAATAATAAAATTCATAACTGTAACATACGAGGGGCTTATCACTCTAGTTTTGAGCATACACAAGATTCCAAGAATTTGATTTTACGGTATTTTAAAGATTCCGAAGGATTTTACTAGTCTTCCCGGATTCTTAAAATATTTCACGAGGATTTCAAGAAATTTGAAAAAATGTTAAGGATTTCAATGGCTTTTCAAAAATCTCATATAGTATTTCGAAAGGATTTTTATGGGATTTTAAGGAATTCCTAGGGCTATCACGTTATTTCGCCGACTTCGTGGAATTTCAAGTGATTCAAGGGTAACATGGGATTTTAGGGGACTTTTAAGCATTCCACGCAATTTCAAGGGGTTTTCATAGAATTTTATAATATTTCAAAAGAAATGTTATCGTTTTTTAAGACGATCCAAGGCTTTCGGGGAGCGTCCATTAATTATACTTAAGGCTTTTTTTGGTGGGAGGGAATCCGGAAAATCCTACGAATCCTTAATTAGAGGAGCGGCAGGACCTGGTTTGGCTGTTGAAATTATTTTTCATACTATTATAGGAGTTAACTATTCTTGAAATCAGGTGTACACGTTTCATGAAATCTTGCGGAATTCTCGGGAGCACAGAAAAAAACAAAGTGTGAATCTAACGCTAATTTCAGGGTACCATTTCCCTGCAACAAAAATTAGTCTTGGTAGTGTGAATGATACCACTACAAGGAATATATATATATGTTTCGGTTTCGGTTTCGATTCCTTTGGAATAGAACCGAAGGGCCTATGATAAAGCCACCGAACGCGTCCTCGGGTTGCGGATAGAGGGTTCCTGTACCAAGGGTTTCTGCTGAATATGGTTACAATAATTAATAAGCAGTCGCGGACAATTGTCCAGGGATGGTCCCGAAGGAATAACTCCTAAGCGGAGGCGTAACAACCGTGCCAAAAGCTGAATGGCACCTGGGTTAGGTGTCTCAAACGGTGACTCTGGGATACCGGGCGACCTCTCAGAGTATCAGCCTTATCCTTGCACGCGGGGCTCTACAAGGATGGACTAACCCTTTCCCTAGCTGCTCGTGGGAACAACAATGATACCACCAAAACACCAAAATGTTGTAGATGCGGTTCAAGACAATCGAACGCGCAGAGCACCCGACAATGGGTCGGCAAACAATGCTGATCAGCCTGGAGTTCGGGATGCTGAAAATAATTTAGATGGAAACACGACGACGAACCGGCGAAATGCCCACATTGAGTGGACGGATCGACTCAGGGATGACGTGCTAGACTGCTACGATGCCAGCATTACCCCTGTTCGCGGAGGCTTTATGGCGCGTATGCACACTCTGTGGTGCCAGAAACACTCAGAGCTTCAGCACGTTTCGCATCAGTCTTTGCGAAATCAAGCCGACTACCTCCGGAAAAATGGATATGTACGCGGAGCGCTTCCCCAACCGCTGCAGAAAGCAGGCACCTTCTGAGAGATGATCGCAATTTCATTACTAGAAGAAACATTAACATGCAAGTTCCTCCTAAGCCCCAAGATCTGGCTGAAATCGATGCCTTCCTTCGTGGAGATATCTCGCAAGAGTCCGACCTCTGGACCATCAATTGCTCAGTGTATGGTGCTGCGAGAACTTTGGCTGATTCAAATCGAAGGCTGAAATCAACGATGGATCAAAAGACCAAAAGACGCTTGCATCAACTGAACAAGAAGATTGGATGGGCAACACAGAATGCGTCCCGTGTTCAATGTGTGATTGACTACATAACATCTGGTAGACCGTTTACGGAAAGGGTTCGAAAGTTCGCCCAAGAACTAAGGATCTTGAATCACACACTAAGCAAGTCATAGCTGCTGACAATCAAGTAGCATATTGTTGACAAAATACGGCTGTTATCTGACGCAAGGAGGAGAATACAGAAGAGGGAGAGATGGATCAGGGAGAATCAACAGTTTCTCGCTGACCCATCGCGCCTCTTCAGCGATCTACCTGTTTCTGTCAAAAATCCGCCCAAGCCCAAGGAGGTAGAGACTTTTTGGAGAGAGATGTACAAGATCCCGAAAACACTAGAGTTGAAAGAAGATACTGAAAATATCATCCGCTTCAAGGAGTTTTGCGACAACCTCATAAAATCTGAGGAGGAATGTCCATCAATCACTGCCGAAGAGGTGAAAAAAGCACTTAGAGGCACGAAGAACTTTTCCGCTGCTGGACCAGATTGTATCAAGAACTTTTGGTGGGAGATGTTTACTTTTACACACCAACATTTGGCCCGCATATTCACCTCATATTTAAAGTCGGAGACGCCCATTCCGCAGTGGCTGGTGTTAGGACGCACTATACTCCTGCCAAAAAAAGGCAACTTGTCCAACCCAGAGAATTACAGGCCAATAACTTGTTTGAACACGCTGTATAAGATCTTTACAGCTGGCCTGAACAACAGGATTGTTCGACGAATTGAGCCTGTATGGCGAGAGATGTACGAACAACGTGGCTCGAAAAAAGGTGTAGCAGGCTGTCGAGAGAACCTGCTAATTGACAGGTGTGTCTTTCGATTTAACCTCTCATAGACTTATCATCTGTCTGTTGGAAAGCTTGAAGGTACATCCACACATAATGAGATGCATAGAGAGATTGATGCCTCTTTGGAAAACTAGATTTACTATCTCATCTAGAAATTATCGTGTGACAACGAACAACGTCACCTTCCAGAGGGGCGTCTTTCAAGGTGATACCATGAGCCCTTTGCTTTTTTGCATCACACTTTTGCCTCTATCTCTCGCACTGCGAAATTCTCCTGGATACCTCTGTGGTGACACTAATCAGCGCGAGCATAAGGTCACTCATGTATTTTATATGGATGACCTGAAGATCTATGCCTCTGGTAGAAGCAAACTTCAAACTGCTATAAATATTGTCAAGAACTACACATGAGAGATTGGGATGGACTTTGGCTTGGACAAGTGTGCCAAAATTTATCTGAAGAAAGGAAAGATTACTGGCGTTCCCAAGGACCCTGAGGTTGTGGATATAAGTGTTATCAGACATCTTAATACTGGAGAGACCTATACATACCTGGGCGTGCCTCAAAACCGCATTCAGGACGTAACATCAGTGAAGGAGTCTCTCCGAAGCAGATACAAGCATCTTCTTCGACAGATTTGGTCTTCCAATCTGTCGGCGTTGAACAAGGTATCTGCGACTAACATGCTTGCCGTCCCGGTTCTACTCTACTCGTTTGGGGTAGTTCAATGGACGAAGAACGAGCTCAAGGCCCTTGATGTCATTACAAGTAAGATCATGCATATGCATAAAAGCTTGCATATCAATTCGTCAGTTCCGCGATTATATATTTCACGCCGTCAAGGCGGACGCGGACTCCTGAATCTCCAGTGTCTTCATAACCGGATTGTTCTAAGTACAGCTTACATCATTGCGAATGGCAGAGATCCTCTCCTAAAGATGGTCAGGAACCACGAGATGATTGGCGAAGAAGCGTTCCTTTACAAAGCCGCAGAGCAAGCGGCCGAGACCCTTGGCCTCAATTTTAACATCAGAAGTGAGGAAAGTGCATTACTTCATCTAGATGCTTCACTTCTAAAAACCAAAGTGAAGAAAGCAGAGGTTGAAAATTTTCACCAAGAGCTACTCGACAAGAAAATGCACGGAAACTTTCACAGAAATGTAGAAAAACAGTCCTTGTCGAAGGAGCAAACTTTTGCTTTCCTCAAATCATCAGGGCTTAATTCAGGTACAGAGGGTTTTATTTTTGCATGCCAGGACGGTGTCATTTCCACCTTAGCATACCGTGAGCGCATTTTATGTCGAGAAGTTCCCAGTGATAGGTGCAGAGCGTGTCATGCACCCGCTGAGTACCTAGAACACATACTATCAGGGTGTCCGACCCACGCGGGAACGACGTATATCTATAGACATAATGCGGCCCTAAGAGCGCTTTATTACCATCTTTGTCGCTCTTACGGTGTTGGCCGCGACCCTGCCCTGCCGAACGCTCCAAAGGAGATAGAGTCTCCAAGACTTCGAGAAACGAACTATATTCGTGATCGAATTCTCGGCTCCGTCCGAATACAACATCACTGCAAAGGAGAAAGAAAAAGAGGAGAGGTATCAAGACCTTAAAAGAGAGCTACAACGACTGTACCCAAAATATTCGGTACAAGTAATTGTCCTTGTGATAGGTGCTCTCGGAGGTGCGAAACTATCACTGGTTCGTAACCTTAAAGTCATACCCGCGTGCCAAAAATATGCCAAGGCACTTGCGAGATGGATGCAGAAAGCTGTCATCCTTGGAGTGCTTCGTGTCCTCAAGACACACGAGGGTTTCGCCGGCCTGTCGTTGTGATTTTTTCGTTGCCTATGACCACCCATCTCACGGTTGTGAGACGTGGCCATAGGTGTGATTTACCGCGTTGCTACTGGGGGCTATTGACATTTTGTTGGATGGCAGTTGCTCTTAGTGGGACCCTGCGGTGGTTTTTTAACTTTTTTTTAAATTATGTATATATATATACATACCACAACACAAGGTATTGTTTCGCTCGCACTTGGTGTACCAAATGCCACCTGCTGTCAATTGTTTTTACAGTTTTGCGGCAAAAATAATAGACGATAGTTTCGTACCCCAACTTCGAGCGAGATGGAACCCTATCTTGATATTAGCTGCAACAAAATTTATCCCAAAGTTTTAACTGTGAGTCTTTTAAAACCTTTGAAATCCCGTGAATTCTTTTAAAAATTTGGTTAGCCCCTTAAAAATTTTTTAATGATGTGAAAATTTCTCTAAATACTATAAAGTTCTTTGATAGCTGTCAAAAACTCTTACAATTCTTGGAGAAATCGGTGAGTATACGTAGTATGTGTCAAAATCTCTTAAAATCCTTTAAAAACCCATGGAAATTATCGAAACCCCCTTAAATATCATGAAATACAATAAAATCCCTTAAAATCCTTTGAAATCTTTGCAAATATTTTGGGATTCCTTTAAATCCCTTTGAATATTCGAAATCTAGTAAAATCTCTTGACATCCTTCAAAATTGGTGAAAATACTTCGATATCTCTTGAAATCCTTGATCATTTCCAGAGGAAGTCGAGATTTTCTCAGAACATAATTAGATGGGATTAAAATGTGATGGATATATTATAAGAAATCTGTACTCTCTTGAAATCTCATATATATAATTCCTAAAAAGCTTTGGAAATCTCGTTAAATTCCGTTAGGATTTTTTAATTCGTTGAAATACTTGTATTTCTTTGAAATACCTTAAAATCCCTTGAAATCTTTCAAATATTATGAAAGCCCTTGAAATATTTAAAAATCTCGTTCAAAGTAAAAATAATTGATATATTCTCGATACAATAAGAAAAAAATATAGAACCTTACGTAAGGATTGTGGGTAAGAGAGAGGAAGGATTAAAAAAATCTTACGAATTCTTACAATATAGGGAGGGGGGTTGGTCTAAAATTAAAAAAAAAACTATCTTTACGTAATAACCGGACGTTCCCTAACAGGATTCCAAAATATTTTGACAGATTTCAAGAAATTAAAAAAAAGTTAATAGTATTTCAAAAGGAATTTGATGGGATTATAAGGCTAGCGATTTCACTAATTTCATGGGATTTTAAGGAATTTCCAGGAATGATATGGGATTTCATAGTATTTTAAATGTTTTATGGGATTACAGAAGATTATAAAGCATTTCACGGAATATCAAGGGTATTGAAAGGATTTTACAATATTTCGAAAGGATTTTGATGGGATTATATGAAATTCCAACTCATTTCACGCGAGCCCAAAATACTGTAAGGAATTTTGAAGGCTTTTCAAAGATTTCGTAGCATTTCAAAAGGAATTTCTGGAATCTGGGGATATCATGAAATTCATCAATTTCTGGGGATTTCAAGCTGTTTATGGGATTTTAAGGAATTCTTAGGGAGTCTACTGCATTCTCTGGGATTTCAAATGTTTTAAGGTTTACATGGGAGTTTAGGAGACTTTGAAGCATTTCACTGAATTTCAAGGGTTTTTCACACGATTAAATAATATTGCAAAAGAAGTTTCGTGTGTTTTTCAGGAATAAGAGATTTTACGAAATTTTAAGGTATGTCGGAGAATTCCAAAGGATTTGCAAAAGATTTCAAGTGTTTAATTGCAATAGGTCTTAAGAGATTTCGCCCACATAGCACGCAATGTTGCAAAAATATAGATAAAATATTCCACTGAAGTATGGAAAACATTCCAAATAAATTTGTTCAAGAAATATTAAAATGTATGACCCAGGAAATATTGGTCAGGAATATTTCTGCAACATTTCAAAAGAATATTAATGTCATAGTGAAGGCCTTTTCCGGTTTTTTGATGGTTCAATTTAAATATTTCCGACATGTTTCGACTCGGATCCGAGTCCTTTTCAAGGGGTAGTTCTTATTATTAGTTAACGTAAATTAGGAAAGTTTCATTGTAGATTGTACACATGAAAACAAATAAAAAAACCGGAAAAGGCCTTCACTACATTAATATTCTAAGATACCGGAAAAAATTAAAACATATTAAAAGAATATTGAATTGTGCTCGCGTTAAGTATATGGAAAAGTGTCCGCAAAATGTTGCTCAAACATTGGCTGAGATATTGATGGAGTTCTCAGTAAACTGTTTCAAAAAAATATTCTCGAAAGTTTCTTTATACATTTATTTTCTGGTTATGTTATTCCTAATTGTTTACACCTATCATACACTTATAAGACCTTCTTTTTAATTAGGTAAACAAAATTTACCATTTTATTTTCATTTGTAATTCTATTTACATATACATTCAAAATAACAATATTTATGGTTCGATGCTTATTCGATACATTAGAAATCATTCTTCTGAAATTATATACTTCCAAGAGAGGCACATTTTTCGAGAAATATTGTGTCCATCGGCTGTTGTGATTCAGGATTAGATGAACAATATTTTTAATGTTAGCACTCTTTGTCTTGAACCCTATGCAGTTATTACAAATATTATTAAAAAATATATTCTATTAGATAGCCTAAAGGGTAACATAGCTATTCATTCTGACGTAAAAATTGATATAAAAAAGGGTCTTTCAATTTATAATCTTGTAAAAAACAAAAAATTGGAATAGCCAAACTTAGGAAAATTGTAACTATCTTTTGACTAAAAATTCTGATTCTGTTCGAGGTGATATTATGAATGCAGAGGAAACAGTATTACTGTCGTCAGACAGTTGGATAAGGTAGGAGACGAAATTTTGTAGAAGAATATTTTTCTCAGTAAAAGCAGACTATAAGACTAAATATAGCAATTTTAGAAATATATAGGAAATATTTTTGGATTATTTCTTTTTCTTATTTGGGAAATTGTAATAATCTAAATGAATTGGATTGTATCACCCAAAAACATTAGATCTGGGCACTAGGATCTTTTTCCATCTTTAATATTCATAATTAAGTTATTTTCAGGTTATATATATATATATATATATAAGGATAAATGTTTATATTTATACATGATATATATTTGAAATATTTAAAAAAAATGTCTTCCTGGTACTTATCAAAGATAAGGTTGCTAATAGGATGTACATAATTTACTATTTATATATTACCCAGATACTTATCAAAAATAAGTTGTTATGCCCTCGTTGCCTATAAACAAAGGTATTCTGAGGAAGATGCCATATACACAAGATGTGAGCATAATTTTTTTTTATGTGCCAATGAGTACTTTGTTATAATCTTATGCTGGATATTCTATCTAAAAATTTTTTTTACTTATGTCTTTTATTTTCAGATCACATTTGATATCTTATTTTTGTATTCATTTCTGAATAATTGATAATGATTTTTGGAACGTTTTCTTATATTTTGTGTTTCTCTCAATTCTGTAAGAAAAATTTTTGGTAACATGTGCATTTTATGATTTTTGGGTTAATCTCGAGAGGACCGCTTCAAAACTATGTCACTTGTCCGAAAAGCTATAAAAATAAAAAGGGTCTTTTCTTCTTTTCTCTCTCTCTCTCTCTCTCTTTCTCTTAAAAATGGGAGGAAACGATCTCTAAAATCTTTTTATGCTTTGAGAGTTTTCGAGTTGAAAAATAAATTTAGTTTGCCTCGGTTCTTTGAATCTTTACCACGTAATTTTTGTTAGCGATATTTTCATTTAAAATAGTTGTTCCTTTTCAATATAAATTTAAAACAAAAAGTTCCGCAATTTTTCGTGACTGTTTTCTTTCAAAAAATTTTTTTTTTAATCAGTGTCGGGGTTAATAATATTCAGGTCATAATAACCATCTTTCTTCTTTTTAATTTAAAATATTTCTTTGAATTTTAAATTCTTTTCTAATCTTATTATGAATAATAATGTTTGTATACCTTTGTCAATTTTTCACTAATGAATGCAAAATTTTGATTAATTAATACTTTTTTAAAGAAAAGTGATTAGTGTTGTGTTTGTATATGTGTATGTGAGTGTACACACAAACACACACACACACATATATATATATATATATATATTATTTTTATCGGCAGGTATTATGTTTCTGATTTTTCCAAATGGTATAATAATATATTTTTGTCATACCTTGTAGTTTCCTATAAATAATCCCTGATGAGGGAGTTTAAATTGACTCCGAAACATGTTGGTTCCTTGGTAGTATAAAAAAGACGGATAAAAGAAAAAGTGAGAGGTTGGTTTTTTTGGTTGACTTTTTCTCCTTTTCTCCGTCTTTTTTCAATTGGTTATTTTTGTCTCTAATGAGCCGAAAAGTGAGGTGGTCTAGAAATTTATTTTTTAATTTTGAATCTTTTTCATGCTCATTTTGCATAAAATTATTCATGATAAAATGGATTTCTGTTCTATCTTAATTTTAGAATTTGTATAATTTTTTTTTATTCTCAAGTACCTACATATTTCTGCGTACTGTATATCGGCTGTCAAAAATTCAGTTGTCAATTTGGTAATTTAACCTAGAGATCATCTAGGGTGAGTTATGAGACATTTTTCCCCCTCCGGAACCTTGATATTTTCATGGGGCGCGAAAAGTTGTAACTGTATAATTTTGTATTATTCCTTTGTTTATGAAAATTTTCATGCATATATGTTTAAAAGTAAATATCATTATCATCCCTATGATCAATCCCTATGATTTACAATTAAAATTGTGATTTGAGAAGAGCGCCAACTGAAGCCAATCGAATTCAGTAAGAGGTCTATTACTTCCGGTACAGCGGCCCCAATCAGAATTGAAGTACTCCGTGTCTCATCTCTCCCTTGAGGATGTCTAATTCAACCATATCATGAGCGCTTAAAGTTGTTAAAATGGGAAGGAATATATGAATATCGTTTGACGTGGTTTATATTATATTATATTATATAAGTTGTAACGCTGTAAGGGATGGCAGGTAAGCCATTTCTTGTAAGGCTGGCCAGACAACTCCACTTCACTGGGTATGGGCCTGTTAAAATTTTTCTTTTACTAAGGTGGGCTTAGAATCACTGTATGAATTTAATCACAACCAGTGATAACCCGCGGCTGCATCTGACATTATTAGAATTACACGCGCATTTGCCTGGACATTTGGCCAGGGGGGATGAAAACTGCAGAAAATCACCTCCCGAGTTCAGCCGGTCCGGGTCCCGCTCGAAATTAGTTAAAACGCAGCGAATATACAACATGGTCGTATGTCGCAGATGGTCACCCATCCGAGTGTTATCCGCGCTCGAAATGGACAGGAATATTTGTTACTAAGGATGATGTTAACAACTAAGAAGATATTTCATTGATAAACAATGCACAGGAATATGTACATGAAAATGAAAAGATGATATGGATTACGTACTTTAATCAGTTTATAATTTGTTTATAATGAAGAATCAGAATTTGCAGGAAAGAAAGTTAGATTTATCCTCAGTTTTTCAGATCCAATTTTTAGTTTTTTACAAGATTCGTAAAATTTATTATTAATAATTGTAATATATTTATTGTATATAAATGCATTCTACAATGGGAGAATGACAATGTTCAGGGACATGTGATGGGGTGACATTTTCGCATATTTAAATAATTTTTCTTTCTTACGAGATAAATTTTAAATAATTCGTGCACAAGGTATTATAGAGTGAGTTATGTACTGTCAGATCCTTTAATCTAACATTCTTTTTAGGTGAATGGAAGCTAATAGTTATCTCGGAATAGGATATTGTTGATTTTTTATTTTCACCTATACATGTTTCGATTCGTTTTGAAAATCACTTTGTATAATAGGAATAACTTATTATTGAGAATGATAAAACTTCAGTCATTTTAATATCAGCATAATATTCACGCGCGATATAGTGCGCGTATGACATTGCTCTATCATTTAATATAATTAAATGAAATCAGATAAATAGAAAAGTTCACACAAGATGTATTTGACTATTTATTACTATCTTATTAAGTCGCCTATTAGAAAAAAGCATTGATTGGGCTAACTAGTTTGTTGATACAAATTTTGCACAAGCGACATTTATTTGTTTGTTTTAAGCAGTTGTTGAAAATGTGACGGTGGTTGTTTTTCTGAAAATCTAAAATTTGTTTTTTTTTCTTAGAAAAATATTCGGTATACGGGAAAATTTCCAAAGGGAAGGTTGTTCTCCTTCATGAGTTCTATAAGAAATTCCTGTGAAATTCTTCGATGTTTTTAACCGATTTTCGAGTATTCCCAAAAATTAGAAATAAAATCGAACGATTTTACAGGAAGCTGAAAAACTGAAATCCTTCAATAATTCGGAATTTGTTATCCTAATTTCATGATTACTAGACACTTTTGTTCTTACGGATTGCAGTGCATTGCATTTGGATTATTTAATATGCATCCCAGTTCGTAATTCATCAATTATGTAATTTATCAGTTATATGTATTTCAAATCACACACAGCAGTGTTTTACTATGAAAATCCTCAAATATTGTATACACAGATATTGAAGATATTTTGTTTTTTCTTAAACTGGACGGAATAAAAGATTTCTATCATTTTAAAATATTCTGAAAATATTTATTGAAAGATTAGGTTATAACCACGCAATCAAAACATCTTTATATATCAACCATGTAAGAATTCAAGGCGTTGCAACCAGGACTCAACCTCAAAATTGAATTGTCTCATTCCTATTTTGAAACAAATCTGCATTTGGAGCGAACAATTGGCTAATTTTAATAGTTTTTTCGTAAACTTTTTTTTTTGCTTGGTTTAAAATCCAACAAAATATTTTACAAAAAAAAAAACGATTGAATTTATCCAATTTTTGACTTCGAATGCAGATGTAATTCAAAATAGGAATAGGCCTTAATTATCTTAACCAGATGTAATTTTAGTATTTATGGAGTAAAATAAGGCAATTAAATTTTGAGGTTGAGTCCTTGTTCCAACGCCCTTAAGTAGTTTCAATTATTGTAAAATACCGGCAAATGAAAGTAAAAAGGGGTGTCAAAGTTTAGCATACAGCATTAAAAATAAGAGTTTTTTAAAAACTTAATAGTATTTCATGTGATATTAATACTTTCAAAATTTGACATTTTTTCACCTATTATTTCATTTTGAAAAAACACCTGAAATTTGTAAATAACTTGAAATCTTGCATTTTTATGATAAACGTTTATTTTTTAGCCTGCTGGCCTTAAAAAATTGACTTGCTTACACTTTCATTTTTTTACAGAATTTTCTTACAACTAACTCTTAAAACTAACATCCTTCCACACCTTATATCTAACGCCGCTCGCTC
>CAKNYM010044406.1:42162-53906 GCA_932195095.1 Andricus curvator | reverse complement strand
TTTCAAGCTTTTACCCCACGTAGAAGGGTTGTTATTTTTGATCGACCCAAATTCGTGGAAGTCTGTGATCTTCCATCCTTAGAACTTCAGCGACATACCTGCCAACTCTATTTTTGATTTCTATGTTCAAATTGCTTCTATTTGCTTCTGTTCTCCAAATATATCCCGGTGTATTCTTATCAATTCCCAGTACCATTTCAGCAAACCTAGCTTGAACTTTCTCCATTTCCTCTCTATTCTCCCATCCCCAAATCTCGACCCCATACAGCCCTCCTGATTTCGCAACTATATCCATTAGATAAAGTCTCCTATTTAAACCGCCTATTTTTCCTCTGGCCATCACTCCCCAAGCTGCTTTGGTCGCTTTCTGTATTTTTCCCACCATGATTTTGATATGTTTGCTGTAGTTCCCCACTGGCGAGAACCAGAATCCTAGATACTTGTAGCTGTCCACTGCCTCAATTTTCTGACCTGCAATGCTGTAATTATATTCTTTCCCTTTCCTTCCTCTATTTCTAAATACCATAATTTTCGATTTCCCTGCATTTATTTCTAAATTGCACCTGTTTACATACCCTTCCAAAAGTTTCAGCATTTCCCTTAAGTCCTCTGGGAAGTCTGCTTTCACTGCAAGATCATCTGCGAATTTTAGAGTATACATTTTTGTTTTGCCTATCACTGACCCTCCCGTGTTTCCCCTTTTCCAAATCTCATCCATGTCGTCAATAAAAATATTAAACAGAGTAGGACTCAGGGGACACCCCTGCCTTACCCCCTGCCTGTTCTAAAGCTGCTTGTCAATCCCTCTTCGGTTATCACCTGATTCTGAGTCTCCTCGTAAATTGCACGTATCATTTCCAACATTCTTCCTTTGATCCCTATATTATACAGTTTTTCAAATCAAATTTGTCTATCTACCATATCGAACGCCTTTATAAAGTCTATAAAAGCTACATATAATTTACCACTTTCCCTTTTAATCTTGTTATTAATCAAAGAATTTAAAACAAAGATATGGTCTCTTGTTGATCTTTTCTTTCTAAATCCTGCTTGGCTTTCTTTATAGAGGCCTTTTTTTTCGAACCACCCCCTGATACCTTTTTCCATTATTGAGGCCAAAATTTTAAACCCTGTGTCTAGTAGCGATAACCCCCTGTAGTTTTCCGTATCAAATTCCTCCTTTCCTTTAAATGCCATGCCATCCTCCCCTGGAGCTTTCCCTTTTTCATTTTCTTTACACTATTTACAAACTCGTCAAATGAAATCTCTTTATTTAGAGGATTCCCTTCCTCTATTCTACTAGAATTCCCTACGTATTTGATTCTCGGTTCTACTTCTATTACCTTTTCCTTTTTGTTTCCTACTTTTTCATTCGTCCTCTCCTTAGGGTTAAATTCTAAATCCTTCTTTGCTCCCAAAAGATTCTCAAAATGCTTTTTCCAACTTTCTTTCCCTATCTCCCTACCTTTCTTCCTATTCTTTCGTGTTCGAAAGCTTCTTATTGCTTCCCAAAAACCTGCCATGCTACTACTGTCCTCTACTTCTTTTCACTTTCGCTCTCTTTCTTCTTTCTTTTTTTTCATACACTTCCTTTAGTTTTCTTTTTTCTTCCTTCAATTTAACCTGATCATCCTCCCCTTTACTTTTCAAATATTTTTTTAAGCTGCACCAAACTTCCTTTCTCTGAGTGGCACACTCTTCGTCAAACCACTTTTGCCTACCCTTATTTTCAAATCGTTTTTTCTTGCCTATCTTACTAGTCATTCCTACTCTTCTTGCTGCTTCCCAAACGCATTCTTTATATCTTTCCCATCTTTCCTGCCATCCTTCCGTCTTCTCAGTTTCTTCCCACAGTTTCCCCATTTCCATCTCGTATTCCTTTTCCTTGCTTTCATCCCATATAAGTCTTTCTAAAAATTCCCTCATCCTGTTTCTTCTGTGCTGTATTGGCATTTGGCCCCCCTACCTCCAAAGTGAATGTTACTGGAAGATGATCTGATTCTATTCGCGATTCTACACTGATTTCTTTGACATGACATTCTTCTTTGTTTGCCAAATTAACTATGTAATCGAGAACCGATCCTCCGTCCCCAAGATATGCGCCCATTTGCCATCTCTATCCCCCCTGATTCTCCCATGTAGGATTTGTAGTCCCTGATTATAGCAAAATTCTAATAATTTGCTTCCTTCCGTATTGATTAATTTATCCTCTGATTTTCTATCCTTAAACAATTTGTTGGCTTGCAATTCCTCTAATTCATATATACCCTCGTCCCCGTCTATATTTCCCAGTCCCTGCTCTTCCCCTATTCTCGCATTCCAATCACCCGCTACAATGAGATGTTCTCCCTTGCTCCGCCCATCTTCTATCTTACTTTCTAAGGCTTTTTGTACATTCTTAATTCCCACATTGTTATACAATGACATAATTTTTATCTTTTTCCCATTCGCTACTAGTGATTCACTCTCTAATATCAAACCATACTCCCATTTACTTACGCTCACTCCTTCACTCCATATTTTTCTTAATCCCAGCAAGTGTCCTCCCTTAGCCCTACCTTTTTTCGTATCCCTCTCCGCTGGCTTTACATACCATACATAGTCGGAATCCAATTTACTTTTGAACTCTTTCCAAGAACGTTCTTCTAACCAAGTCTCTTGAAAAATCATTAAGTCGTAGTTGATATTTATTTTTTGCTCCTTCTCGTTCCAAATATATTTATTATCCCCTATGGTCCATTTCATGCAGCCGCTATTTGCTGATACGCCACTCTCTCGTGCACTTTTTACCTCACGTTCTATCCATTCCAATACCTGGGTTTCTCGTCGTGTCAAATCATCTTCAATTCTTATAGATGTTCCTCTTAGCCTGTGTTTATTAGCCATAAGGCTTCTTTTCTCTTCCCAGTCTGAAAGCTTAATCAGTGTACCCCCTCCTATTACTCTGATGTCCTTTATTATAATTACTACTCCGATCAGTCCCCATAGTGTATCCTGTATCCTTCTCTTCGCTTTTCTCCCACTACTTGCTCCGAGTCCTCGTGTGACCACCCAATTTTTCCTATCTTGTCTTTCTCTCACTTCGTACTCTATTTCCCCCTTGTTTAGCCAATCTGGCTGTTCCAGATGCTCTCTTCTGGGTTCGAATTCCACCGATATGCTAGAATCACCTGTGTGACTGACCACCTCCTCTACTTCGCTGTTATTCCTGTTCTCCCTATCTCCGTTGCAAGCGTTTAGAGTATTTACTCCGTTGCTTGAATAAATGGTCCCTGATATTTGTTTTTCAAGTTGTTCAAGACGGGTTTCCAATTCTATTATCCTATCTTTTAGTATCATATTCTCCTGTCGACACTCCGTTTCTCTCTCCCTTGATTTCGCTAGAGATGTCAATGCGGCTGCGCTCTGTCCTTCAATTTCTTCCAGATCTTTTAATTTTCTCTCAGAGTTTTTCACTATATCCTGTAGTTCTGTACTAATCTTCTCTTCCCACCATTCATCTAGGATTTTTCTAAATTGTTTATCGATGAGGGTATCTATCTTACACTGATTGTCCTCCCTATAGTCATTCATGGATTGATTCCCTAAACTTTTGCTTTTTCCTGCCTTGTTATTAATTCCTTTACTTACGGCGTTTTGGAGTTCGCTGTGGATCCCAGTTTCTTTTTCCGGGAAACTGAAACTCGAGTGTTCTTCCTCGCTATCTGTTTGCCCGTAACTGTCTTTTTTCCTCTCAATATCGGCCTGCTGCTTTTTATGTTCTACTTGATCTTGCACTGGATTCCCCGTGCAAGTATTTCTTCTGTGCCCTTCTTCTGTTGGAATAACTTTATTTGGTGACACTAATGCACTATCTTCTAATGAACTATCACTTCTCTTACCCACTGGTGAGCACACTATTTTCTTGCTTTTCTTAAACACTTGTGCCTTTAGACTACCGTTAATTACTGGTCCGCACTCATTACCGGCTAAGAAGAATTTTAATTTTTCCCCACTTTTAACGTCTGCTAAGTCCACCTTTTCGTTTTTTTTTTTTGGTCTGCCTCTGCCTCTCTTCCCATTCGAATCCTGTTGGTCTGAGTTTGAATTTTGTAACCCTTCCCGCGATTTTCCCTTCATGGCGGCCATGTTGTCGACGCTACGCTGATCTGCCATAACCTCACTTTTTAGCTCACCTATTTTTTGTCGATATCTCCACTTTTATCCACGCGGAACACTGGATAACACTCCTCGTTGTCAAAAAAACAATTACCCAATTTTTTTTTTGCTTTTACACCCTCCAATTTGCCGAGAAAACTGAATTTTTGACCGATTTTCCTCGTCCAAGGTCGCGTCGCGTGCTCACTAGACCGTACCCAGATGGTGCCTCCTCGTTTTTTTAATGTTGAGCATCATTTTTTTGAATCTGTCAAAGTCTCAAAATATTTTTAATCTCTTCATAACTTCTAAATTCCTAAATATCTTTTAAACTGACGTGAAATATTCCTAAACTTGCCTGAAATTCTTCCAGATTCTTTTTTGACCATTTTCGTAATCTTAAGACCATGTAACGAGTGGGTCACGTGACCGGATTCCTACCTTACTGACACGTTTTTCAAAATCAACTTACGTTCACACGAAACGCGATATCGAGTTGAAAATTTGGGATAATAAATAAGAAGCGCTAAGAAAGGCGGCTCTGGTCCTAAATTTTTATAATTATGAAAAAAGTTTTTTTTGCAAATAATTTTTTTTTGCTTTTTTCATGATTATTGAAATTTAGAACCAGAGCCGCCTTTCTTAGCGCTTCTTATTCATTATCCCAAATTTTCAACTCGATATCGCGTTTCGTGTGAACGTAAGTTGATTTTGAAAAAAGTGTCGGTAAGGTAGGAATCCGGTCACGTGACCCATTCGTAACATGGCCTTAAGATAATATTTGCATTATCTTGAAACCCTTAAAAATTCTTAAAAAGCTTCTGCTTTACGAAATGAGAAATCATTTTTAATTGGCTGTGTTCAGCTGTGTCTAGTCGTCCCAAAAATTGATTATATGACAAATTCTGAACAATATAGTCAAATATGAAATTATTTCTAATATATTATCACGTTTAAATATTAGATTTACAAAAGGCTGACTTTTCCGAATGTTAAATCAATGGGAAACCTCCTGGTTTTTGCGTGACCCCTATATACTAAACGATATAGCTCAAATTGAAAAGAATTTTTTTTTGCGTATTCGAAGAAAAATCGGGGGGAGGGGGTGAGAGTAGAGAAATTCTGAAAAAAATACAACCAAGTATAAGTAAGTACCACACTAGTGTACACGCGCAATAATTTCTTGAATATCGTTCACAATTCAGGATTAAAAAATCTTTTTGCCCTAAATTGGGAAAGTTTATTGCGATGAGGTTGTAACTAAAAAAGCGAAAAATTGTTTAAACAACTCGTTTTTCTCAAATATTAATTTAAGGTAGGTTGTCAAATAACCTGTCACTGCGAACTGTCGAAAACTTATTTTGTTAAAAAAAGCTGAATACGAGAAAAATACAAATAGAATTTTGTAAAACAATTCAATACAACAGAATCATAGATAATCACTGATTATAACCTATTTTAGGCAATATTTTTTTAGATATTCCTTTTGACTCCCTGTATACGCTTAGCAACTGTGGGCAGCTTTCCCCTAGACAGACCAAAGTATGCAAGTATACTTCTGGATAAAGAGCATTGAATGGGAAATAATCGAGATATAATTATTCATGGATAATGTTTTTATTCATAGCATCACTTTAACAAACAAAAATGTTATTGTATACCTGGATTATTAAGTCCAGTATTTGAAGCTAGATTAGAATTGTTTGCTTGTAATCCAGTAGATGGGGAATTAGAATCAGCATATCTAACATACGAATTTTTTCCGGTTCCAACAGGTGGTGAATATGGACGGGAAACTTCATTATTCACATTTTGTTCTAGTGGATTGTAGGACGCACTACGTTTCTTCCGACCTGGTGGGTTGTCGTTTTCGTTTCCTATTAAAAGAACAAAAACTAGGGGTAAATTATTTTGTTAAAACATATAAACTTAGGCGGTAAGATTTTTAAAAGAATATGAATTTAGTTTATAGATATTATTAGAACCTGTTATACTGATCGAAGTTAATCTAGTAATTGTTTTAGAACAATTATTCGATAATTATTATAGCCAAATAGTAGCCTACGGCGAAGGAAGTAGCAAATTTACTAATGGGGTACAAGGCCTGAAATATATAATATTAAATAACATAAATTCGACTTGAGACCAAGAAATTTTTACTTCCGTTTCATCTTTAATTCTTAATGCCATAAGGAAATACCACAAAAAAGGTAAGGAATTGAAACATTTCTTGTCAGTGATAAGAGACCTGAGTTGTTAGAAAGATTTTTCCAAACGACCTAGAAAAAAATAATAAGTGCACTACATGCTTGTTCAAAATATGAAGTTCCGAGGTATTTAAAATGATAACTTTTAGAGCTATAGCTAAGGAAGAAAATACTCTGAAGCCCATAGAAAATTGCAAATTTGTGAAGCAGGTTTTCTTTCCAGTTTTGGTTCCGTCGACTTGCATTTTTCCTAAGATATCTTGATGTCAAAATATTTGTCGCTTTCCAAATAACAGAAAACTAAGGAAACTGCAGATAATGCTTGACAAATCGCCACCCCCATAAAAAGGAATCGTTGGGCATATTGTATTATCCTCTCAACCAAAAAGAAGAATGAGTAAATTTTAAAATTATGCAAAGAATGAAAATATTTATTTACTTGACTGTTGGTGATAAACTTTCATTTTTGTAACGAAACTACTAAATAAACGTCGTATTTTTGCAATAAGTTTTTTTTTAGTTTCAATTGCTGTTGCCAAAGCTTCCCTTTCTTGTTATCAAGCTTATGTTTTGTCTCATGTCTGAATCGTTTCGACATTCCCAAGCCACTTTTTACTTGTTGGTAGTGTAAAATTATTATTCCGGGACTGTGAATTCACTATAAAGAAATATAGCGATTAAACATTCAACTACTGATTTTTAGTATCTATCTGAATCTGTGGTTAGAGTTTCATCTCTTTCTGATAGTCCTCAATAATTTTTTGAGTGCATCCTCTGTCATCTCTCTGGGGACAGGGAGTACTTTTTTTCTTTGAACACATTGTTCTATTCGAGGAGACCAGTTCGTTTTGAGACTATGAAAGTGATTATTGAGTGATTTAGCTGAAACCTGGCGATAGTAGTCTGGTCAAAAACTGTAACAAGAAGTACATGTTATTACTCAATTGACATTTTATTATCTGCAGCAAAATTCAATATCATTTTTTATATTGAAAAGGACGAACCTTTATAATTTTTTTAATTTTGTTTGAGAGCACTCTTGTTTCTTCGGAATAGAAACTAAAGAAAACGTGTTCAATTGTGTGCTTCTTTTCACATGTACATGTTAAGAAAACAAAAAGATTACTCGGCAACTGCAGTTTAAAAAATTATGAAACTCATGACTTCGGTAGAGATTAGGAATATTTTAAAAATGAATTCATGAATTTTTAATTTTCTATTTTTGAATCTCGTATGGAGAATACTGAAAGAACATTTTCATTGTATATTAAATTTGAACAGAAAAATGAACAGAATTCCGTGCTGCAATTTTAAAAATCATCAGAATCACGACATCGGTAGAGATTGCAAATTTCTTAAGAACATGTTCAGAAGTTTTGTAATATTAATAAAAATATTATACTGAAAGTGCTTCACAACGCCTGCAAGAGATTAGGAAACACTTTATAGCACACATACTCTTGGTATTTAGCCCAGCAAACTTTCATCAGAAGAGAAACCATTTTTTCATACCTCTCACTAATTTATTTTTATCTTTACGACCTAATGAAAAAGTATTTCTGCAGCATAAGGATGAAAATAAAAAAATTAACGAAATTCGCTGAGAAACTTTTATTTGGAAAAGGGATTTCGTATTCAAATAAAATCCCTTTTTTCTATTAGTTCTATGAATACTCAGCAATTAGGTAATATTTTATCTTACTCTAGATTGAGCTTTGAGGATTTTCAAGAGTAGGCTTTATTCATAATTTTATGACTCTTCCAAATTTTTTGGAACACTTTTCTTGATTTGGCACAGATATTGCTTACCTACTCTTTAACGATAAAACTAACCTGGTGGAAGGTCTTCTTCGCTGATAAAATGTGTGTGACTGGGTGACACTGAAATAACCAATCTTATAAACTATGCGATTTCCTTATTTACTTTCTTTATGTACACGGGAAAAAAATTGTTAGGTCGAGCAGAAAAACACTATGAAATCAAATCAATGAAACTAGAACATATTTGATTACAATATTTTTTATCTTTGAAACAGCAAACTGGAACCTTGCTTCAATGATCGCTTTGATCCCACTACCGACTTTTCAGAAAATGTTGACATTCAATGTAACCTATTCAATACGTTAGTTTTAAGTTACAAATGGCTATCAATGCTGGACAAATACAAACTGAATACAAATTGTTTTATATGGAAATACTTACATGCCTATCCAGAGATCTCAAGTTTTTAACTTTTTTTTCCTGAAGAAAACTTGTAACTAACCAGAAAGTTTTTTAGGTTTAGTATGTGAAATTAGCATAATAACCTCTGAATGTTCACTGCTTCTTGTTTTCTCAACTGTCATATTTTGACATTAACTTGTTAGAGTAGATTCTATTTTTTCAAACAATCAGATATGGAGATAAAGTGCAAGGGGAGAAAAATTTTACCAGACTTTCACAATAGGTGGAAGGGTACTGTTTATTCAAATCAGTGTGACTTTATGAGTTTCAGATGTTATTTAAAACAGTAACTTCACTTAGAAATTTTTAGTTAGTGTGAAATAAGGAGAAATGAAATAAGTTTAAATCCAAGTTTCAAAAAACCAAAAAAGTTTAAAATGTAATTCTGCTATTAATTCTACTTATTTTAATTTCAAATACGACCTTATAATCTGTTTGATTGTAAGGTAAACTTCTAATGATTGAGAGTTATTTTATTAGCACTAAATTCAGAAATCCACCATTCTTAATTCAGCTATATATAATAGCTTTGTTTTAATGATTTATATGTGTAATTCTTGACATCATTTATGTACCGAAAGACTGGACTATGTGACTCCGAAGGATTTTGGTATCCTAAAACCGAATTCGTTATCCAAATTTTTCCTAAACATATTTGAGGCAATATAACACGATCAGCAATTCCCCGACCCCCCTAAAAACTGCTAACGCCATCGTTTATTACTCCTTTTTATCTTCCATTTCCATTCTTGATCACCCCGAACCGATTTTTTTTTCTCCGACATATGACACACTAACCATTCAGTTTCTCTTCGCCTTGCATTGTTCCACAATGCATTGTGGAACTGAAATGGTTAATGTGTGATATCTCGAAGAAAAAAAATCGGTTCGGGATGATCAAAAATAGAAATGGAAGATGAAAAGGAGTACTATACAGTGGGGTTAGCAGTTCTTAGGGAAAAAATTGCTGATCGTGTTATATTGCCTCAAATATGGCTAAAAATAGCCATTTTTGCACTTTCAGGTTAGGATATCTCAAAAACCTGACGTTTAGGAAAAATTTGGATAACGGAATCGGTTTTAGGATACCAAAATCCTTTGGGGTCACATGGTCCGGTCTTTGGGTTTAAATTTTTCGGCCTGTGTAATAGTTCTTACAATAAATTCTGCTGAAAATTCCTGCTTTAATAATTTTATCAGTAATCCTGGTTCGTTTCAAACAATATTTCTAGCCAAGTCAAAGATAAATTTCACACATAAACGAAAAATATTCTACTAATTTGATTAGTCCAAGTACTCAAAATATTTACAAATTCGATAGTGGAAAACTACTAATTTCATTCTACAAATACATAAATCTATTTAGGGCTGTATATATTAATTAAATTAGATTTATAGAAATAGGAAACGTCGAAAATAGAAAAGTTTCATAAAAGAAGGCAATCGTGCCACATGACAGTCACTAAAATGATAAAGCTTTAACTAAAATAGTTGAATATTTAGTTAAAAAATAAATTTTCAACCGAAGAGATGAATTTGCAATCAAGAAAAGTTAATTGCAAACAAAATAGTTGAATTTTCTACCAAGGTAATTAAATTTTTATCTTGATATGACGAATTTCCAAAACAGCAGTTGAATTTTCAACAAAAAAAACTTACTTTTACCAAATTATTGAATTTTTTACACAGTAGATTAATTTTTAACCAAATAATTGAATTTCTACCAAAAACATTAATTTTCAACCGAAAACATTAATTTTCAACAGAAAATATCAGTTCTTCAACCGCGAAGTTCAATTCCTACCCGGAATATGAGTCATAAAACAAAATAAATGAATTTTTAATAAAATAGTTGAATTTTCCAACTGTAAAAATTAATTTTAAGTCAAACAATTGACTTATCAACTAAAGAAGATAAATTTTCAACCAAAAATAGAAAAGTTGTTTTAAACATTAATATTATTAGAAAAATGGGTATGTTCAGTTTAAAAAAATAAAATCTATTAATTTGGAATGCTTCTAACTTAAAAATCTATCTAAAAAAAACTTTAAAATGAATCAGGATAAAGCAGAATTGTTATTGGAACAAAAAACTATTTATTTAAAGAAAATTTCAGGCTCTGATAGAAAAAACGGTTCAAAAAAATCGTCGGAGCAAAAATGAATTCAGAAAGTTGCGGACAAAAACAAGTTAAAAATAAGCAAGAAAAACAAGAATTTTATCGTATATTATAATATAACGATATATTTATAGTAATTGCTGTTTTTTACCTTTCATGCTAAATTTTTGTTTTCAAGCGCCCGTAAGATATAATAAATTAAGGTATAATAATTAAGGTCATAATGTATTATTATATAATCTATCGATTGATTATATCGTCGCATATTGTAATACATGACACAATTCTCATTTTTCAATAACATTTTTTGACTCAGTCTCAAAAATTATATGAAAAGAAAACAAATTTCCTCGCAAATTTCAAATAAGGTTCAGAGGATCATTTAAATAATGCCGTTATATGAAAGTATTGAAATGGAAATCGGATTTTAATTTTCTCTTCCGGCAGTTTCTTTTTTGCACCAAAAGAATACGACTTATTTAATTGTTTGAAAATTGTTCACATTTTATTGTTTCTATTGCTCAATGCACATCACATTTCAAGGCCAACTTTAATTAAGGTCAAGAATGACACGTGAATTTGTCAACAAAGTCAATGACGTGTGAAAAATATGAAGTGAAACATAAAATGTATCAAATAATATCTTTTAAAATCCATTCGTCTCGAAAACTGCAAAAGATATTTGAATGCATTCATTTGTAAACGAAAAATATCTTCAAGCACTATAGGCGTATTGGTATTAAAATTAAATGATTGAAAACAAATGTTTTTGAGAACATTTTTTTAAATATGAAGTGCCTTTTTGATCATTCCCAAAACAATATATGTTATTATTTAGGATGTAATTATAATACCAAAAAAATAGTTGTTGTGCAAAAAGAATCTTCGGAAAATTGATAAAAAATTAAATTTCTGGACTTTTCTGGAATATTTTGGAATTTTTCAGAATATGTAGAATCAATTAATATTAATTTTTTAAACAAATTGTTTATTATTTTGTTATTGTCTAACAATATTGGGTGTTAAAATTAACCATAAAATAAAGTATTATTAATT